>SJXQ01012790.1:371073-411671 GCA_006408695.1 Aepyceros melampus | reverse complement strand
CTGTGGGAGAGGGAGAGGGTGGGATGATTTGGGAGAGTGGCAGTGTAACACGTATGATATCATAAGTGAAACGAATCACCGGTCTAAGTTCGATGCGGGATGCAGGATGCTTGGGACTGATGCACGGGGATAATCCAGAGAGAGGGTGTGGGGCGGGAGGGGGGAGGTGGGGGTCGGGATTGGGAGTTCATGTACACTTATGGCTGATTCATGTTGATTTATAGCAAAACGAATACAGTATTGTAAAGCAAAACAAACTAAAAAATAAAAATTAATTAAAAAAAAAATCATGAACACCAAAGGATTGATGCTCCTGAGTTGTGGTATTGGAGAAGACCCTTAAGTCCCTTGGACTGCAAGGGAATCAAACAAGTCAATCCTAAAGGAAACCAGTCCTGAATATTCTTTGGAAGGATTGATGTTGAAGCTGAAGCTCAATGCTTCGGCCACTTGGTGCGAAGAGCTGAATCATTAGAAAAGATCTTGATACTAGGAAAGATTGAAAGCAGGAGGAGAAGGAAATGACAGAGTATGAAATGGTTGGATGGCATCACTGATTCAATTGACATGAGTTTGAGCAAGCTCCAGGAGATGCTGAAGAACAGAGAAGCCTGGCATGCTGCAGTTCGTGGGATCACAAAAAGTCAGACATGACTGACTGAACAACAACAAAATATTACATTTAAACTGTTTATTATATAAAATGATAAATAATAAATATTTTTATATGGTCCCTGGTAGCTCAATGGTAGAGAATACCCCTGAAAATTCAGGAGACACATGTTTGATCCTTGGGTCAGGAAGATCCCTTCAAGAAGGAAATGGCAACCAACTCCATTATTCTTGTGTGAGAAATCCCATGGACAGAGGGATCTGGTGGGCTACAGTCCATGGAGTGGAAAAAGAGTCAAACATTACTTAGGGACTAAATAACAGCAACAATATTTCATATTTATCATAAAGATTATGTTACTATTATCTTTTGATTATGGAGGTCTAAAATCCCTTAATAGGCAATCCAGAGACCAGGAAAACCAATGTTGTAATCCCAGTCTGATTCCCAAGACCTGAGAATCTACTGGCAGATAGTATAGATTCCTAGTCCCCGGATGGTGGAAGACCAATAACCCACCTTGTGTCAGGGAGAAAGAGTAAAATTTTCTTTTCTTTGACCCCTCCCTTTTTTTTTTTAGGCTTCACCATGAGGCATGCAGGATCTTAGTTCCCCAATCAGGGATATAACCTGTGCCTCCACATTGGGAATGTGGAATTTTAACCCTTGGATTGCCAGGAGAGTCCCTGTTTGCCTAATTTTTAACCTATGCAGGCCCTCAGTGGATTAAATGATGTCCATCCACATTGGATAGGCCAGTCTACTTTACTCACATACTAATCTTAATTTCAGAGCTCTTACAGAGGTGCTAACCTTACATGAAGAATTATTTTTACAGTTTAATCCAGTAAATATCACCTGGGATATCTGTTAAAAATGCAAATACCATGGTTAAACCACAAGAGATTCAGATATATTAGCTGCAGTAGGCAAATATTGGCTATTTGACAATGACAATTTGAGTTGACTCTTTCACGGCTTGTGTGATCTTAATTCCCTTACCAGGGATCGAATCTGCACCCCTAGTAGTGAGACACTGAGTCCTAACCACTGGACTATCAGGCAGTCCCCCTGAGTTGACTCTTGTGCAACACAGGAATTAGGGGCCCTGACCCTCTTTGCAATTGAAAACCTGAGTAAAATAGTCAGCCCTCCATATCTGAGTTTCCTCCTTATCTGCACTTTCAGCCAGTTACACATTGTGAAGTAAGATAGTGAATTGAAAAAAATCCACATATAAGTTGACTCATGCAGTTCAGACATGTGTTGTTCAAAGATCAGCTGCATTTAGTTTCCTCTTCTTGCATCAATATAGCCCATATTTTATTTTGAGGGACTGCTTTGCCCTCAGCCCTTTAAGTTGTTTAGGACTCAGTTTTTCACTGCTTTTTGATTGGATGGATAATCCCTGATACAGAACAATGCTCATTATTACTTCTTGAAAATACTTGCTTTCTCAGTGAAACTCCCTGTTCCTCAAATGGTGTGGGATTAGTCTGGAACTGTTTTATCCATGAGCTGACCTAAGGATAAACCATGAAGGAACCTCCCATGTGCATTTGGAATGGAAAATATATAGGTAATACATTTATGTTGAATGTTTCAAGATTATACCCATATTCCCTTGATATATTCTAAAGTGGATCTTATACTTCTAGTATTTGATGTTGAAGTAGAAGGAAAGAAAAAAATTACATATGTGCTGTGACTAAAACCCTCAAAATAGTTTATATTATGTTAGTACTTGACACTATACTTATGCTTATGTTGAAAAAATGTTTGTGCCTATTAAATGTGTTTTATTTTTTAACACATTTTCATATATGTCAAAGTAGGATTTTGAACTAATGTTCATTACCAGGAATGAATTCTTGAGTTCAGTTCCACTTTTTATCTCATTCAGAAGAAATTCTAATCTTAAGTAAAACTGAATTCAGAGGTCAGTCATTCTATTAAAATCAAAAGTACAAAATAATCTCTTTTGCACATGATCCAATGATATTAAACTGGCATCAGTATAATTGACCCTTTTGTACAATTTTAAAACATTTCCTATTGCTGATAGTCAAATATTGCAGTAAAATGAGAAGACCTTCTTTAAGTATATTATCAAAATTGTGAATAAAAGCATATTTTGACCTCAATTCAACCAGTTCTGCTAAATCAGCCAGATCTCTTTCGCATTTAGAAACTTTAATTAGTAAATTTGAGAATGTCTAGCTATTCCTTCTGAATTTATTTGCAAATATTTCCATTAATTAATATTTTAACTCTGTGCTGAAGGCTATAAAGATAAATTTAAAAAGTATATTTTTAATTGCACCACAGGTACACTATAAATGTAGGCATCTCCTCTCACATTTGGATGTGCTGTGCTATGGAGACAAAAATAAGATAAATGTGTATACTTATAAGGGTCACTGCAATATTAAGAATTATTATTTTTGACTATCTGATGCATACAGGGCTCTGCTAAGATATGTATTTGGCAACCATCTGTAATTAAGACTCATTACAGTTATATTTATAATATACAATTGGTTCAAAGTTTTAAAGAACCAAGTTATAAACAAAATTTTCTCACAAGATGTGTAACTCAGGAAAATTTTACTGGGAAAGATTTGTCATACAGGGGTCTTAAGGAAGGCCGAATAATCCATCTCTCATGTTTTTCTGTTGTTGTTGTTTTTTGTTTCTTTGGCAAATCTCTGCAAAATCTTTGCAAAGGTTCAGTGAATCAGTCAGAGGTGATTTTCTTGGCTCCTAAGCTTAGGGCTCACAGCCTCAACTTCCTTGCCAAGATTTCCCTGAATATTCATTCCATCAAACAAGGACCACTGATTTCTTTTACCCATGGAAGCTGGGCAAAAAGCTATTCTTCACTGTCACGCACATCACATAGACTAGACACTGCTGGCAGTTCACGATAAGTAGTATCTGCTGGAAGAGAGTCAAAGATGTAAATCCTTCCTGTGCCTTATGTACAGCAGACTTGTTTAGCATAAGAGTGTCTGGATGTTGGAGAAGCTTATCTCCTCCATATGACTTATAAACTTTAAAACCACAATGGTGGCGAATAAGTAGGGAGATGAAGTCAGGGTCAGGAGGGGAAATACGGTGGCTGGAAGAGAGGAGAAGACTATTTCCTTTGTTAGGAACAGTGTAAAGTAGTGAATCTGGCAGCAAATGTAAAGTCAGACATTATCTATTCTCTTTGATGCTTCTACCTGGATATATGACCTTGGATAAGTCATTGAAGTCTCTAATTTTTGGTGCCCTCATTTGTAAGGTAGGAATTATTACCTATGATACCTACTTCAGAGGGATGGGTGTTCTAAGGGCACAATACTTTTTTAGATGATGGAATTCACATTGTTGCAGCTCTGTCTCTGGTCACAATTCCTCTCCAAATGGCACATTTCTCCTTTTATAATATGAGGATATACATAAAGACAAGTTTCAGAAACAGCCCTTTTGGAGTACAAAACGACAAAACGTAAGAGGAAAGAGTGGTGTTGTCATTGGGAAGATAAGTTTTACTTATCTCTTTCCAGGAGTTAGGAGCAGGTGGCACCCAGAATGGTTAGTGGTGAAATACTCTGACTCTGTAATCAAGTAGACATAAACTTTATGTTGAATAAGTTAACTTACCTTGTGAAACCACATGGGAATTTCTCTGGAGGAGAGTAAGATGATAACCATCTATCGCCTAGTGTTGTTGTATTAAGCGAGATTATGCTTAGCCCCATGTCTGGCATAGACATCCTCCTCTCAGTGTGATGTTACCAGTCTTTTGTTTGTTGTTGCTGTACTTTTCTGTTATTACCAGAACTATCATTAGCTTTTATTGAATAAACATATCTGTGTAGCATTTAACCAGGAGAGCCCTAAAATATTGTCCATGTGAGAAGTAACCCAATAGCATATCGGTAGCAACAGTTTGGAATTCCTGTCTTTTGATTTCAGGCTCATATTTGAAAATCCTTTTAATTTTCTCTGTTCAAGGTATTCTAACTCATATGTGCTCTCTCTCCTAGTGGAGAGTCACCTGAGTATCTCATGCCTTAGTTTCAGCTATTCTGGAAGATAGTTACACACTACTTTGAAGTGTCTTATTCACCTAGACCTGATAAAGTGAGTTTTTATATATGCCATGTATTCTTCTTTTAAGTCAGATAGTCAAGCTCAAATATACCCTTAAAAATATGATAATATATTATGGACACAGAGATAGAAACATGGCTTTACTTATTTATTTGAAGGTTGTGCCTATTAGAAGAAACCTCTTTTATGCTCCACAAATATGGATAATCCCACTCTGAACTCGTTTCATAGCACTGTCTTCGGGGAGGCTGAGGACCTCTAGAATGAGTCTTTTTTTTTTTTTTAATTAATTTTTATTTTTTAGTTTGTTTTGCTTTACAATACTGTATTCGTTTTGTTACACATTGACATGAATTAGCCATGAGTTACTAGAATGAGTCTTACTGTCTACTTGGTGAGTGCTCTCTATTCCTGCTTTTTAAAACATCACTACTGTGTGCATGACCACCCCTAGGAGGGCAAGTTTCATTCTTAGTGCCAAAACGTCTCAGATGTTAGACAATCTTTTGGGCTTCTACAGGGCCAAGGAACGGTCCTTTAATTCAGTTCAGTTCAATCGCTCAGTCGTGTCCGACTCTGCGACCCCATGAATCACAGCACGCCAGGCCTTCCTGTCCATCACCAACTCATGGAGTTCACGCAGACTCACATCCATCGAGTCAGTGATGCCATCCAGCCATCTCATCCTCTATCGTCCCCTTTTCCTCCTGCCTCCAATTCCTCCCAGCATCAGAGTCTTTTCCAATGAGTCAACTCTTTGCATGAGATGGCCACAGTACTGGATATCAACTTTAGCATCAGTGCTTCCAAAGAAATCTCAGGGCTGATTTCCTTCAGAATGGACTGGTTGGATCTCCTTGCAGTCCAAGGGACTCCCAAGAGTCTTCTTCAATACCACAGTTCAAAAGCATCAATTCTTCGGTGCTCAGCTTTCTTCAGAGTCCTTAGGGGAATAATAAAAATAAGATTAGAAAGTACTGCTGTAAGGCTACTAAGGACTCCAAAAAGACTAGCCTGTGCTCTCCTTCTGAACGTAAGATTTGAAAATCCACATGGAAAAGGCCAATGGTAATTTGTTATTCCACGAATAGCAAGGAGAGAAAAGAAAGCCTTCCTCAGTGATCAATGCAAAGAAATAGAGGGAAACAATAGAATGGGAAACACTAGCGGTCTCTTCAAGAAAATTAGAGACACCAAGGGAACATGTTATGCAAAGATGGGCTCAATAAAGGACAGAAATGGTAGGGACCTAAAAGAAGCAGAAGATATTAAGAAGAGGTGGCAAGAATACACAGAAGAACTGTACAAAAAAGATCTTCACAACCCAGATAATAATGGTGTGATCACTCACCTAGAGCCAGACATCCTGGCATGTGAAGTCAGGTGGGCTTAGGAAGCATCACTATGAACAAAGCTAGTGGAGGTGGTGGAATTCCAGTTGAGCTATTTCAAATCCTGAAAGATGATGCTGTGAAAGTGCTGCACTCAATATGCCAGCAAATTTTGAAAAATCATCAGTGGCCACAGGACTGGAAAAGGTCAGTTTTCATTCCAGTCCCAAAGAAAGGCAATGCCAAAGAATGCTCAAATTGCTACCCAATTGCACTCATCTCGCAAGTAAAGTAATCCTTAAAATTCTCCAAGCAAGGCTTCAGCAATAAGTTAACCTTGAACTTCCAGATGTTCAAGCTGGTTTTAGAAAAGGCAGAGGAACCAGAGATCAAATTGCCAATATCCACTGGATCATTGAAAAAGCAAGAGCATTCCAGAAAAACATCTATTTCTGCTTTATTGACTATGCCAAAGCCTTTGACTGTGTGGATCACAATAAACTGTGGAAAATTCTGAAATAGATGGGAATACCAAACCATCTGACCTGCCTCTTGAGAAACCTGTATGCAGGTCAGGAAGCAACAGTTAGAACTGGACATGGAACAACAGACTGGTTGAAAATAGGAAAAGGAATACATCAAGGCTGTATATTATCACCCTTATTTAACTTCTTTTTTTTAATTAATTTTTATTTTTTAGTTTGTTTTGCTTTACAATACTATATTCATTTTGCTACACATTGACATGAATCAGCCACGAGTGTACATGAACTCCCAATCCCAACCCCCACCTCCCTCCTCCCGCTCCACACCATCTGTCTGGATTATCCCCATGCATCAGTCCCAAGCATCCTGCATCCTGCATCCTGCATCGAACCTAGACCGGCAATTTGTTTCACTTATGATATCATACATGTTACACTGCCACTCTCCCAAATCATCCCACCCTCTCCCTCTCCCACAGAGTCCAAAAGGCCGTTCTATACATCTGGGTCTCTTTTGCTGTCTCACATACAGGGTTATCGTTACCATCTTTCTAAATTCCATATATATGTGTTAGTATACTGTATTGTTGTTTTCTTTCTGGGTACTTCACTCTGTATAATTGGCTCGAGCTTCATCCACCTCATTAGAACTGATTGAAATGTACTCTTTTTAATGGCTGAGTAATACTCCATTGTATATATGTACCACAGCTTTCTTATCCATTCATCTGCTGATGGACATCTAGGTTGCTTCCATGTCCTTGCTATTATAAAGTGCTGCGATGAACATTGGGGTACACGTGTCTCTTTCAATTCTGGTTTCCTCGGTGTATATGCCCAGCAGTGGGATTGCTGGGTCATAAGGCAGTTCTATTTGCAATTTTTTAAGGAATCTCCACACTGTTCTCCATAGTGGCTGTACTAATTTGCATTCCCACCAACAGTGTAAGAGGGTTCCCTTTTCTCCACACCCTCTTATGCAGAGTGCTGCTGCTACTGCTGCTAAGTTGCTTCAGTCGTGTCCGACTCTCCACCAGGCTCCCCCGTCCCTGGTATTCTCCAGGCAAGAACACTGGAGTGGGTTGCCATTTCCTTCTCCAGTGCAGAGTACATCATGAGAAACCCTGGGCTGGATGAAGCACAAGCTGGAATCAAGATTATCAGTAGAAATATCAATAACCTCAGACATGCAGATGACACCACCCTTATGGCAGAAAGTGAAGAAGAGCTAAAGAGCCTCTTGATGAAAGTGAAAGAGGAGAGTGAAAAAGTTGGCTTAAAGCTCAACATTCAGAAAACGAAGATCATGGCATCTGGTCCCATCACTTCATGGGAAATAGATGGGGAAACAGTGGAAACAGTGTCAGACTTTATTTTTTGGGGCTCCAAAATCACTGCAGATGGTGATTTCAGCCATTAAATTAAAAGATACTCCTCCTTGGAAGGAAAGTTATGGCCAACCTCAACAGCATATTAAAAAGCAGAGACATTACTTTGTCAACAAAAGTCTTTCTAGTCAAGGTGATGATTTTTCCAGTGGTCATGTATGGATGTGAGAGTTGGACTGTTAAGAAAGCTGAGCACTGAAGAATTGATACTTTTGAACTGTGGTGTTGAGAAAACTCTTGAGAATCCCTTGGACTGCAAGGTGATCCAACCAGTCCATCCTAAAGGAGATCAATCCTGGGTGTTCATGGGAAAGACTGATGTTGAAGCTGAAACTCCAGTACTTTGGCCACCTGATCAAAGAGCTTACTCATTTGAAAAGACCCTTATACTGGGAAAGATTGAAGGCAGGAGAAGGGGATGACAGATGATGAGATGGTTGGAAGGTACCACTGACTCAATGGACATAGTTTTGGGTGGACTCCCGGAGTTGGTGATGGACAGGGAGGCCTGGTGTGCTGTGATTCATGGGGTCGCAAAGAGTCAGACATGACTGAGTGACTGAACTGAACTGAACTGAATTTTTATAGACTTAATTGTGTCCTGCAAAATTCATATGTTCAAGATCTAACCTTTGTTAGAATATGACTGTATTTGGAGAAGGATGTTTAAAAAGCTAATATTTAAGATTAAATGAGGTCATATGGTGGATCCCTACCCAATATGACTGATGCCCTTTTTTTATTTTTGTTTGGTCAATAATTGCTTTACAATGTTGTGTTGGTTGACTGGTGTCCTTTTAAGAAGAGTACAAAATATCAGAGGTATGTGCCTAGACAGAAAGGGCCATGTGAGTGCACAAAGAGAAAGTTGCCATCTGAAAACCAGGAGAGAGGCCACAAGGAGAAATCAAACCTCCTGACATCTTGATCTTGGATTTCTAGTCTCTAGAACTATGAGAAAATAAGTTTTTGTCATTTAAGCCACTTACTGTGGTATTTTGTTATGGTAACCATAACAGAACCAAAATATCAATTTTATATTGTAAAGGTTATATTTTACATTGTCAGAAATGGAGCTTATTTATACTGAGACTCAGAAGCAGTCTGACTTAACCACTTAGTCACAAGACACAGTGTAAAACTCCACACTTCCTCAGGTTGAGATCCTACATATAGAAATTTTAGGAGAGCAGAGACAATGAAATAATATGCTCCATGTTATAAAAACTGAACTAACTTTCAGGAGGTATTGGCAAAGGTTACTGGGTTATTTATCCCAGGTTCGCCTTCCAAATCTGTCAGTCAGATTAACCAACCTCCTCACTTATGGGAAACAGTCAGTAAGAAGTGGAAAGAGATCAGAAATGTGAAATTAGTGGTTTCCTCCACATGGAAGGAAACATTTGGACATTGACCATTCTATCATCAGTCTAGCAATTAACTTATAGGTAGAGCTCATTAACATTGTCTACATAGATCTAAGATGATTGAGCCTAAGCACTCTAGTATCAGGAGGCACTAGCCCTTTTGCAGGTGTTGCCTCTTGGCACTGTCAGATGCTATCTACTGCTACTGCTGCTAAGTCGCTTCAATCGTGTCTGACTCTGTGCGAGCCCATAGATGGCAGCCCACCAGGCTCCCCCGTCCCTGGGATTCTCCAGGCAAGAACACTGGAGTGAGTTGCCATTTCCTTCTCCAATGCATGAAAGTGAAAAGTAAAATTGAAGTCGCTCAGTCGTGTCTGACCCTCAGCGACCCGGTGGACTGCAGCCTTCCAGGCTCCTCCATCCATGGGATCTTCCAGGCAAGAGTACTGGAGTCGGGTGCCATTGCCTCCTCCAGATGCTATCCTAACTACCCTGCATTTACATGCATTCTTTTTTTTTTTTGCTGATTTTTAAATTAAAAGTATATATGGAATAACCAGTAAGTTTTCAGATTTTTAGATATCATTCTGGTTATTAGCAGCCAATTTATTTATTTTTTCTTTTTTTATTTTACTTTACAATACTGTATTAGTTTTGCCATACATCAACATGAATCCACCACAGGTGTACATGTGTTCCTAATCCTGAACCCCCCTCCCACCTCCCACCCCATACCATCTCTCTGGGTCATCCCAATGCACCAGCCCCAAGCATCCTGTATCCTGCATCGAACCTAGACTGGCGATTCGTTTCTTATATGATAGTATACATGTTTCAATGCCATTCTCCCAAATCATCCCACCCTCTCCCTCTCCCACAGAGTCCAAAAGACTGTTCTATACATCGTGTCTCTTTTGCTGTCTCACATACAGGGTTATCATTACCATCTTTCTAAATTCCATATATATGTGTTAGTATACTGTATTAGTGTTTTTCTTTCTGGCTTACTTCACTCTGTATAATCGGCTCCAGTTTCATCCACCTCATTAGAACTGATTCACATGTATTCTTTTTAATGGCTGAGTAATATTCCATTGTGTATATGTACCACAGCTTTCTTATCCATTCATCTGCTGATGGACATGCATTCTTTATCTTTAGACTATGACTGTATTAGAGGTACTATTGTTCACATTTCAGGCACGAGAATAATGAGACTCAAAGTGATTAATTAACTTTCCTTTCCCTGCTTAACTAGTATGTGAGGAACCCTGAATGAATAAACCTAGAATAGGGACATGAAATGAGACATGTGGTCTTGCATATTTCTGAGTGGCTAGAGTTTGTCTTTTCCTGGATGGACTTTGTCAGAGTATAGGACTGAAATACAAAACTTATCACCACAGTAAACCAGGACATTAGAAGTCAAGGAAGAGAGACTAGAAAAATAATCAAGAGACTGGGGGAAATCTATTACATTGTTTACTTGAAGGGATCAGAAGTAGATAGAACATAGTATGGAGACAATAATTTTGAGCCCAGAAGATGAGAGAAAGTATACTAAAGGAGCAAAAGTGGATGGCTCATCTGGTATTTGCTTAGCATTGAAATTGGCGATCATAATTTATTTTTCTGACATTCAGAGTTGGAAGGTAGAGTGGCTTAGTTAGAGAGTCAGAGGATAGATAGAAAGAGAAGGGCCCAATGGAAACCTAAAATTATGCAAAAGCAAAAATGGAATTCCACTATGAATCATAGTACTGCTTCAACATGGAAAGGCCCACAATACAGCCAGTACAGCTTCCAAATACTTAATAATTTGGCCTGTAAGAATAAAAATACAATTTTATGCTAATATATACTTAAAATTCACTTTTATTTCTCATCCTCACAGACATCCTATGAAGTATAATGAGTAATTATTAATTTATTTTAAAAGAAAAGAAACAGAGTGACTCATCTGAGGTTACATAGCAAATGAGTAAAGCCAGATCTCTGATCTGAGAAATAAAATCATTGAGGTGGTCATGCATTAGGTCATGTGTTAGGTACTATTGCTATACAGCTCCCTATAGAATTCTGGGGCCCGAGGCTAATGTATGGCTATACCTTAATGCTTAGGGTAACATGACTCACTGCTTCAAAGGATGATGTTTGGCAAGGACACTGATTACCTTTTATTTGACTCCATGTTCTTCTCCATGAAAAAGATGTCAACTTCTTCTGGATGTTAGTTGAGGTAAAATGATATAATGTACTTATATGTGTCTTTCCTGGAAGAGATACAGAAAGCATATTTTTGAGGAATAGATAATAGTTTGACAGGCTATATTAATGACTTTGAAGCTGGGCTGGGCCATTTTGAATCCTAACAAAAATGACTGTACCAGCACCTACAAGCATTCTAAGAGTGTCACATATTCTGTGACCTAAATTTCCATTCTCTCATGAGATTGTGATGAGTGTGATGAGGACGTGACCCCCAAGCAATCCATGATACAGTGATATTTATGCAGACATGTGGTTCTTGTTGCAGTTATGCCACATCACTTCCAGATGTTTGTGGAACATCCCTGGCAGCATCTTCTGAGAGGCTGTTTAAAGAAGAACAGGGCTGGCACTTTCCAGATTCTGCTGTTCCTGTACTTTCTTTTGTGGGGAAAGCAGAATGCCAGCCAAGCCAAGGGAGATTGTTGCAGTGTATCTATTACATTTGAACTTCCGATCTCCAATAATTTTCTCAATTTTGTCTTTGTGATAAGTCCTTATGACTCAGAACTGCTTAGAGACCAAGAACAAAAAGGCTGAGATTCTTAAAAGGAAGTTTACTTCTTGAAAAACTATATTCTTTGTCTCAGCGTAGCAGCTTCTTCCTACCATCCCTGGTAATTCTGATCTTAATCTATCCATCCAGCATACTCTTCTTTTCAATTAAGTGAGGGAGGATGGGAGAGAGGAAGACAAAGGAAGAGGGAGAGCGAACAAGAGAGCCTCTGCTAGTATTTTAGCAGACCATTAGAGCTGATAGATAGATAATGGTCAAATATGGGTGTGCACAAGGAATTCTGAGAGGGAAAGTCTGAGAAGCATCTTCTTTCTGAATTGATTTTCATCCCCTCAATTAAGTGTAAACTAGCATGCAGTGCTGACTATTGGCCATATTTCCATATATAGAAATGCCCCACCAGGCTGGATAGTCCTGACTTCCCATTCGCCCAACCCTATTCATTGTGAAACATTTTTGCAATGATTATTGGATAAATCACTGGACTTTACTGGGTCTCACCCCTTTGCAGGAGGTTTTAATTATTGCTACTACTTTGTTGCCATATATCCTGTGTCCTGACTATATTATGCAACTATTCACATAATATTTTGGGTTATGCAAGTCTCTTCTAACACTTCAGATAGTTTATTTATATGTACATATATTTTCTATACATATAAATATATGTATATATTTTCTACTTAAAATAGTCAAACTTTCTTCCCTATCTCAACATGCAGTATTGTTAAAGTCTTCTTGAATTAGCAGCAGAGAATTAAAATATTATTTGTAAGAAGCAAATGGAGATTTCTCCTCATAAGCCCTCTACATTTCATGAATCAACCCAAGAAAAAAGTCCATCTATATTTTTCTGGCTAAAATAAAATTCTTAGACCTTCCCAACATGTAATTCCTTTCAAATGACTTAAGAGAGGGACAGATTTATATTCAATGCCCTTCTATAGTCATTCTGTTTTCTCATTTATATGAGTAACTTATTCTGTTTTTTTTTCCTTCCTCTTCTTTAGTTAAATTTCCTTTGAATGTAATAACCTTTTTCTCTCCTCTCCACTCCACCAATCCATACCAAATACACTCTACCCATAGCTGTTCATTTTCAATGTCCCTCTGAAAGTTTAAATGTCACATTTACATTTCACTCAATGTTTAAAATATAAGAATCTGGAAATGAAATAAAACCATAGAGAGGGCCTTTCAGTGAATGGAAAATAGTAATAAATTCAGTGTTCTGACCCCAATTATGGGTGTTCAGCCTCCTAAGTCCTCTTTCATTCATCCTGCACAGGGAAATGCTGACACAAGCTCTTCACCAGACTCCATGCTCTGCCCCCTCTTTTTCCATAAGAATGTCTGTGTGTTGAATGACCAGTGTTTTCAGTCTGTCTTTGTATTCCCTGATATTCTGTGACTATACCGAAATTTAAAACTGTAAGTATGATAAGGACTTTCGTGGTCTTTTTGATCCAGTGAGAACAATTTCTACCAATTTTCAAAATCACATGTATCAGTTCAGTTAAGTTCAGTCGCTCAGTCATGTCCGATTCTTTGCGATCCCATGAATTGCAGCACGCCAGGCCTCCCAGTCCATCACCAACTCCTGGAGTTCACTCAGACTCACGTCCATTGAGTCGGTGATGCCATCTAGCCATCTCATCCCCTGTCGTCCCCTTCTCCTCCTGCCCCCAATCCCTCCCAGCATCAGAGTCTTTTCCAATGAGTCAACTCTTCACATGAGGTGGCCAAAGTACTGGAGTTTCAGCTTTAGCATCATTCCTTTCAAAAAAGTCCCAGGGTTGATCTCCTTCAAAATGGACTGGTTGGATCTCCTTGCAGTCCAAGGGACTCTCAAGAGTCTTCTCCAACACCACAGTTCAAAAGCATCAATTCTTCAGCACTCAGCCTTCTTCACAGTACAAATTTCACATCCGTACATGACCACTGGAAAAACCATAGCCTTGACTAGACAGACCTTAGTCGGCAAAGTAATATCTCTACTTTTGAATATGCTATCTAGGTTCGTCATAATTTTTCTTCCAAGGAGTAAGTGTCTTTTAATTTCATGGTTGCAGTCACCATCTGCAGTGATTTTGGAGCCCAGAAAAATAAAGTCTGACACTGTTTCTACTGTTTCCCCATCTATTTCCCGTGAAGTGATGGGACCAGATGCCATGATCTTCATTTTCTGAATGGTGAGCTTTAAGCACAGTATAGTTCATGGATAGTGCAGTAGTTACTTTTATCCTTCTCATGGAATTAGCAAGATTATCTGTCACTGAAAATAATAAGCAGGCACTGAGAAAACAACTGGGGCTGAGACACTGGGGCTTCCCTGGTGGCTGAGTGGTAAAAAATCTGCCCGCTAATGCAGGAGACACGAGTCTGATCCCTGGGTTTGGAATACTCCCTGGAGAAGGAAATGGTAAACTAGTCCATTATTCTTGCCTGGAGAATCCCATGGACAGAGGAGCCTGGTGGGCTACAGTCCATGGGGTCTCAAAGAGTCAGACACTGCCTAGCAACTGAGCAGGCATGAGAAGACAGCAGGTTGCTCCACAGAAGAGATTCTATAAAGAATGTGTCTTTGGAGCCAGATAAACCTGGGTTCAAATATTGTCTTTATCACTTGTTGGTAGATTAGCTTCAGGACACAGCTTTTTGAAGCTATTTTTCCATCTGTAGAATAGGCATAGTGACAACTGCTTCAAGCTTTGTTATAAGGATTCAGTGATAGCAAATATGTAAATTTCCCTTAAACTATATTGGGTGATCAGTAAACATTCAATGTATTGTGATTATTACTATTTTCATTGTTAGCAATGATATTTACGAATACTGGTATACTAGTAACTTTTTTTCTCTGTGGACCTACTCTCTTGTGAGTGTCACTCAAATGCATATCTTGTTCCTGGGAAGTACCAACTTTGCAGGGCGTGTGTATTCTTAAGTGGACTCATAGACTCAAAAACCTTCAGGGAGTAAAGTTAATTCATTATTTTAGCAAGTATTGATTGGAGGCACAGTCTATGTTTCATGTGAAAGTGAAGTTGCTCAGTCGTGTCCAATTCTTTGTGACCTCATGGACCAGTAGCCTACCAGGCTCCTCCCTCCATGGGATTCTCCAGGCAAGAATACTGGAGTGGGGTGCCATTTTCTTCTCCAGGGGATCTTCCCAACCCATGGATCGAACCTGGGTCTCCCACATTCCAGGCAGACGCTTTAACCTCTGACCATTGTTGTGCAATTTAGGCATTCGATAATGGACAAGGTGGGCTTCCCAGGTGGCTCAGTTGTAAAGAATTTGACTGCCAAGCAGGAGACGTGGGTTTGATCCCTGGATCGGGAAAATCCCCTGGAGAAGAAAATGGCAACCCATTCTAGTCCTTTTGCCTGGAGAATCCCATGGACAGACGAGCCTGGCAGGCCACAGTCCATGGAGTCTCAAAAGAGTCAGACATGGCTTAGTGACTAAACAAACAGTGATCTTGTTGAGTGAGTTTTCTGGTGCTTACATTCTAGGGGGAGAAGACAGAGAAAAATAAATAATTAAATAAACAGTATCTGTGATCAAACCAGATAATTTTATAGTGTGGCATGTTCTATAAAGTGAAACAGAATCATGATTGTGAAGGGAGATTAATTTGGATTATGTGGCTAAGGACAGGAGCAGCTTCACACTGGAGATGGTATTGAGTTTATTCCTAAATTCCAAATAAGATCCAGTCATAGGAAATGCTGGGATGGGAGGAAAGACTACTCTGGGAAATGGCAGGGAAACCAATTTAGCTAATATAAGAAAGCCAGTGAGTTTCAGGGCTGTTGACTTGGGCAAAGGGGATGGAGTATTGAGAGGTGAAGAGGAGTAATAGACAGAGAAATATTGTATATACCTCTCTAGGTCACAGTGAGGGATTTGTATATATTATACTCAGAGAAGTAGAGCAAAGGTCCCAACATAAAACTAGTGAGTTGACTCAGCTAATGTCCAATTGTGACGGAATGATGGCTTGGTCCAGGTGATGTCCAGTAGTATAGATCAGGAGTGGTCAATAGATGAGAATAATTTTGGATCTAGAATTGATAGGCCTTTTATTTTTTCCTGGTTGTGAGGGATGAGGAAAAGAGAAGAATAAATTATTCCTGTATTATCTCTAATCATATAATTAAATTAGACATCTTCAGATAAATAAATCTCAGGAATTATAAAATTACATATGGATATTAAAACAGAACACTGGGAGTTAAATACCAATATTCAATTTACTATGTGCATGCATGCTAAGTCATTTCAGTCATATCTGACTCTCTGCAACCCTATGGACTGTAGTCCACCAGGCTTCTCTGTCCATGGGATTCTCCAGGCAGGAATACTGGAGTGGGTTGCCATTTCCTTCGCCAGGGAATCTTTCTGATCCAGGGATTAAACCCATATCTCTTTTGTCTCTTGCATTGGCAGGTGGGTTCTTTACTGCTAGCACCACTGGGTGGCCAGAGGAAAATACTATAATGTTTCAGCTTTCATCTTATATAAAATGAGGATAATAAAATTATATTTATGTACCTGCAAAAGGTGTTTTGAGAGGCAAATAAAATCAGTATAATTGTATGGTGATATTTTATCAAGTATTTAATATATGCAATGCTTGTGCTGAATGACTTCATTTTACTCCTTAAACATGCAGTAAAAAATATTTGTTGGGATTCCCAATTTACAGATGATGAAATTTAAGCACAGAGAGATTAAAATGTATATGTGGTTGAAAAACTAGATCACATGATTAGTTACCATGTGTTGTACAGTCTATAATCTGTGCCATTAACTGGTACCTAAAATTTATCTTTTTAAGTCCCAAAAAGGTTACTGAAGTTTATGGATGCAAATCATCCATAATAATTTAATAGGAATGATTTAAAAACTAAGAAGCTAAACCGTGTATAAGTAAAAATTCAACTTCTCCTGAAACATGGTTACTTTGTGATGGGAAAGCAAACTGGAATGAAATTATGTGATAAGTTATCTTAATCCTTTAAATAAAAAAAAAACTCAGTCTGACAGCATTGACAATATCTGATACTGACTTGCTATCTCTTATAACACCTATCATCTAGTAATAGGTCCCTAAGTAAATGTTTAATAAACCCCTACAGAATCCATAAATAGATCTTTTGGGCCATAGTCTGTATAATTTCATAATATAAATTTCTGAAGGACAAACCCTTGACTTTTTTTTCTCTTTTCTCTTTTTTGCCTTCCCTCACAGTGTTTAAGATAGTGAGGTTCATTACATTTATTATTTATCAAATAAAATAAATTCTTGCTGCCAGATACTAATGAGAAGGAGCATGAACTCAGATGGTACAAAAGTGCCAGTAAGTCAATGACTGTTTTGTCATCATCCTGAAGCAAAGCAACATTGTTAGAGACTTGGGTCAAATCTGATCTGAAAAAAAAAAAAAAAAGGTTTATGCCCTTGTTTATGTGGTTAGTTTATTTTCATTTTCTAACTGGTTAAGCTTTTTGCTTAAGAACTTAAGATTCCAGGGCATATGGAACCTTGAAGATTTCACAATTTGCATAATGGATTTTCTGTATAGCCTTGTTCAATGTCTTGTCTTGTTGTTGAGCTTTGAAATGGTATATACCCCAGAGATATTAGGATGTGACACTAAATAGAGAATAAAGCCAACCTACCACCCTCCCTGCCCTCAACCCAGAGGAAGTCCTATATCCCTGGTATGTGACCTCTTTACATATTAAGTTTTCTCTGCATTAATAATTATCACTGTTTGTTTCTTTCTGATTTATTTACTCATTTGTACCTAATATGTACAGGTATGCACACTCCTGGAATATACAGACCATAAGAGGAATACAGGTATGTACATATTCCTCTTATGGTCTGTGTATTCCAGGAGTGTAGAACTATGTATACTAAACCATAAATCATCCTTGCCTACAGTGTCTGAGGTAACATATACTTACTAAATAAATGAGAGATAAATGTGCCTCTGGGCCTTTACACACATTTTTTTTTTCTGCCAGCGAAGAGTCAGACTCAAACAATATTGAAAAGCTGTAAGTTAATGTATGAGGGGATGTATCAGCCATCTATTGCTATGTAAGTTACCCCAAACTCAGTGGTTTATGGTAATGACCATGATGCTGTCATCTTTCCCAGTTTTATAAATTTGGGAAAGGTTAGACTGGTGGTTTCATCTGGGAGTCACTTATGTGCAATGAGTTGAGAGCTGGAGGTGGAAAATGAAGCTGCTGGAGCAGATGGGGGATGGCAAGTGTGTCATTTCTGTTTCTCTCAAATATTCTCCATGTGATAGCTCATCATGAGCTGGTTTGGACTTCTTCACAGTATCATGGCCTCAGAGCAGTCAGATTGATTCCACAGTGGCATGCTTATCTTGTCTGTCTTCTAGAAATTCAGGCAGAAGCATTATTAGCTACATTTGAGAGTCACATAATGTCATGTCTGCCATATTCATCTAGATGACTACTTACTAAGGTCAGCTAGAATCAAAGGGAAGGGTTTTAGGCTCATCTTTTGATGTCAAGAGAGTCAGAATATTTGTATACATGTTTTAGAGTTACCACAATAAGGTTATATAAAGAATATTTTTTTTCTTTGGGAGGCTTTTCTGAAATCCCCATGGCTGTCTTCTTCCATTGTCTATTTCCCCATTGAACTCTTTATCAGGAGACAGCAATGTGTGTAGTGATGGGGCAAACGTGTTTCATCAAGCAACATGTACCTATTTGTTTAGTAAGAGAGAGGTCAGTTTTTATCGGCTTCTCCATGAAGAGAAGAGGGAATTTGGAAACATGCCTGATGTCTTACTTCCTTTCTGCTTTTCCCCCACAAACCCTAAGGCTAGAGACTCCATCCGGCTGGGTTATTTCAGAGGAGACACGAATGAGAAGAGTTGTATGAGTTGGTTGGTAGAAGGGGAAAGCCTCTCTGGGAATCCCATCGTGAGTGGGAGAAGACAGATGTGTTAACAGCTGCTCAGCTAGATAATGAGTCAGCTCCCAATGCAGGTGGATAATCTCCAAGACAGCTAATCCATTCACAGATAATCAAGAATTGACCATATGCCACAGCTGGATTATGTGTGAAGGGAACACATGAGGAAAGAAGAAAAACAGGAATTTGACTGCTATCTTAAAAAAAAAACACACACACACCCCTCATAATATCATATGGATAATAATAATGGCCCATTCTCTTAAGTAACATTTATATTTATCAAAGAATTATCACAGCCTCCCTTTAATTTACTTTCTTGTGAAACAGGCCAGGTAGGTTATTTCCATCTTTTAGTGGAGTGCTTAAAAAGAATGCAAAGCAAAAAGAGGAATGAGCATTTACTGCTCACTAACTATATGTCAGGGACCAAGACCTGCTCAGAACCACAGAAATAATTAGTTATATGACAGATAGAATATTGAGAGTTTAGCTAGTAGTCCAGTTCTCATCGAGTGCAATGTTAATTATGTATTGCAAATCCAATACAAATGCCTTTTAGTTATAAATATTTTTCACTCTATGCATTTGTGAATCAGAAAAATATATGCTAACCTCGTAGAATCATCATCTTCACTCTGCTTCAGAATTGAGGTTTATTTGTGCTTATCACACTGCTGCTGCTGCTGCTAAGTCGCTTCAGTCGTGTCCGACTCTGTGCGACCCCATAGACGGCAGCCCGCCAGGCTCCCCCTTCCCTGGCTGCATATTAAACATAATTTCCATAGTACCAACAAGCCTGCTTATGGAAAATTCAGATTCTCGGAACCTCCTCCCTAAAGAATCTGATTCACCTATTTGTGAGAGGATCCTAGTGTTAAACAAACCTTTTTGTGAAACACGATTCTAGAACATGGTTCTCAATCTGGGGTGGTTTTGCCGTGCTGGGAACATTCGGTGGTATCTGGAGTTATTTTTGGTCATTATACTTAGGAAACAGGTGCAACTGGTTTCTAGTGGATAGAGGCCAAGGATGATGGTAAACATCCTGCTATGAATAGGGTTGCTTACCACCATAAATCTGGCCCTAAGTGTCAGCAATGCTCTTCTTAGAAACCTTGTTTAGAGGCACTGTAAAAGCCAGTCAGTGGCCACATGGTGGTTTAATTACTATTCCATAATATCTATCCATATCTATGTCTATGTCTGAAGCTGTATGTCTGTGATCATGACGCAGCCACACCTTTCTCTATCCATATCCATGTCTATCTATGCCCGTGTTTTTGTCTAATCTATGTCTTTGTTTATATCTATGTTTGCCCATGTTCATGTCAATGTCTATCAGTCCAATTATCTATCTATTCAGTGATACTTTTACTGTGTTAAAGATAATAGCTTGCAATTGTAAGCTTTAGTAACCTTTATAGAACTTACTTAGAAACACTTTGGTGGCTCAGATGGTTAAGTGTCTGCCTACAATGTAGGAGACATGGGTTCAATCCCTGGGTTGGGAAGATCTCCTAGAGAAGGAAATGGCAACGCACTCCAGTATTCCTGCCTGGAGAATCCCATGGATGGAGGAGCCTGATAGGCTACAGTCCATGGGGTCGCAAAGAGTCGGACACGACTGAGTGACTTCACTTTCACTTTCATGGCATTAACTCTGTATTCAAGAGTGCATGAAATATATACAGGCATTGTTGCTTAGTCACTAAGGAATGTCAAACTCTCTTGCAACCCCTTGGACTGCCCTCTGTCCGTGGGATTTTCCAGCCAAGTATAACTGGAGTTGGGTTGCATTTCTTTTTCCAGGGGATCTTCCCAACCCAGGGATTGAACCCATGTCTCCTACACTGGGAGGTGGATTCTTTACCACTGAGCCACCAGAAAGCCCAACAGGCACACCTCGGAGATATTTCAGGATCTGTTCTAGACCATCATGACAAAGTGAACATCACAGGAAAATATTAATGAATCACATTTTTTCCCAGTGCATATAGAAGTTATGTTTTCACTATACAGTAGGCCACTAAGTTGGAAATAGCATTATATCTAAAATATAGTGTCCATATCAATTAAAAATATTTTATTGCTAAAAAATTCTAGCTATCACCTGAGCCTTCAGTGAGTCATAATAGTGGTATCAAAGGTCACAGATCAGAGTTCATCATAACAAAAGCAATAATAATGAAAAAGTTAGAAATATTGGAAGAATTAGCAAAATGTGACACAATGTGAGCAGATGCTGTTTGAAACAAGGCACCCATAGACTTACTTAATGCAGGTTGCCACAAAACTTTAATTTGTAAAGTAATGCCAGGGGGAGAAAAAGTAGGAGTTTGGGAGTAACATATACACACTGCTGCTGCTGCTGCTAAGTCGCTTAGTCCTGTCCAACTCTGTGCAGCCCCAGAGACAGCAGCCCACCAGGCTCCCCTGTCCCTGGGATTCTCCAGGCAAGAACATTGGAGTGGAGTGCCATTTCCTTCTCCAATGCATGAAAGTGAAAAGTGAAAGTGAAGTCACTCAGTCATGTCCAACTCTTCACGACCCCATGGACTGCAGCCTACCAGGCTCCTCTGTCCATAGGATTCTCCAGGCAAGAACACTGGAGTGGGGTGCCATTGCCTTCTCCAAACATATACATACTATTACATATGAAATAGGTAAACAACAAGGACCTACCGTATAGCACAGGGATCTATACTCAATACCTTGCAATAACCTGTAATAGAAAAGAATCTCAACGATGAATCCCTTTGCTATACACATGAAAGTAACACAATATTGTAAGTTAACTTTACTTCAATTGAAAAAAATACACTGTCTGTGACATGAAAGAAAACAAAGCACAATAAAATGAAGTATGCCTATATGTGGGGGTATATATATGTAAAGTGTTTTCCATACCAAATAATCTGAGGTTAACTTCCTTTCCTCAGTGAAACCCTGAGGATATCTTAAGAATTCTAGCTGCATCTAAAAATGCTTTATTTTGTTGGAGAATTTCAACCATAGAACAGAAAGTGAAAATACTTCTTATATTGGAAATTTTGAATTTCCTAAGTAAGATTGGGCAGCCCATTTCAAATTCAGTTCCTAAATCCAGAGATACGAATTGCATTGTAAACTTGTAAAACTAAGAAGTTGTGAAGTGTGTCTTCACTATGTTAAAGAAACAATCATTTGGAAATTTGATCTTAAATGTACCCATATGTATGTGACTGATCACTGATCAATGTCTTTTTATGTTCTGCAACCTGGGGCTGTACCCTATTACACATCAAATATCTGAAATTTTTTCATTTGTAGTAGACAGGTAGACATTAGTGAGATGGAATAATAGTAGATTGTGAAAATGGGACTTGCTATACAGTCAATGAGAATATTTATTATTCATAAGAGGAGGTGAATAGGAGATGCACTATCTCAGGACTGATTTTTTTTTTCCAACTATTACCTATTCTTGCCACCCAGGGTTTTCTTTTCTGGCATACTCGTTCCTGGTATCCACTGGATATCTCCTTTGTATATCTCTCAATAGAAAGTGGCATTCACTTGCCCCCCCCCCCCAGATGCATCTTACACTTACTTTTTTCCAAGCACCAGGCTGATATAAACAGACTTGCCTATTTATTACAAATTATAACTATTCTAGTTAAACTGGCATTCAGACTATGTGAGGTCATACAAATGAATAACATGTTGGTGTTTTCTGAAGTTTACCACAATAATCCATTTGCTAATTCATTCTATACTTATTTATCTTATGACCAGTATGTGTAGACTCTCTGCTAGATGCTATCAGTAAAGAATGAATAACGATAAAATTCTGACCATTATTGGCCTTATAAGTGAGCAAGGAAGGTAGTAGACAGTTTTTCTTTTTTTTGATTTTCTGATTTTTTTTTATTTATTTATGTTTAAATTAATTTTATTTTTTTAGTTTGTTTTGCTTTACAATACTGTATTCGTTTTGCTACACATCGACATGGATCAGCCACGAGTGTACATGAACTCCCAATCCCGACCCCCACCTCCCCCCTCCCGCCCCACACCCTCTCTCTGGATTATCCCCGTGCATCAGTCCCAAGCATCCTGCATCCTGCATCAAACCTGGACTGGCGATTCGTTTCACTTATGATATCACACATGTTACACTGCCACTCTGCCAACCCATCCCACCCTCCCTCTCCTACTGAGTCCAAAATGCCGTTCCATACATCTGTGTCTCTTTTGCTGTCTTGCGTACAGGTTTATCATTACCATCATTCTAAATTCCATATATATGTGTAAGTATACTGTATTGGTGTTTTTCTTTCTGCCTTACTTCACTCTGTATAATCGGCTCCAGCCGATTAGACAGATTTTTTAAATGTATGCATGTTATGAAGTAAAGTGTGACAAGGTAATGAGAGAGATGAAGAGAGTGGCTGTTCTAGATTGGACAGTCAAATGTGGCACCAACTCAGAAGTTTATTTTTCTGTGGAGACCTAATGTGTCTTGATTCTTGATTCTTGATTCTTTTTATCTTTTATCCACTGTGACTCTATTTTCATGTCCCACAGTACCTTAATGACAAACACAGAAGAAATTCCAGAGTCAAGGTTTTAGAACTTGCATACGAATTTTAGGTCACCCAAGAGAAGGTGACCAGTTTAGGGCGGGTAAGACCCTAATGCCACCTTCTAATAAGAATGTGCCTGTGTCTGTCTACTTGCCTTATCAGTGCCAGGCTCTGACTATTTTGTTTAAATAAGTAAATAAGTTCAATTACTTTATGTTGTTGCTTAGTTACTAAGTCATGTCTGACTCTTTGCAACCCCATGGGCCATAGCCCTCCAGGCTTCCCTAGAATTTTCCAGGCAAGAGTGGGTAGCCACTTCCTTCTCCAGAGGAGAAGGTTCCTGAACCAGATATCAAACCCACGTCTCCTGCATTCGCAGGCAGATTTTTTACCACTGAGGAACCAGGGAAGCCCTAATTACTTTATATTAGTATCCAAATTATCATGATATCATAATTCAGTGAGATGAGAATTTGTAGGAAAAACAAAAACTGACCTGATATCTTGACCATGTCACTGTGTAATTTTTGACCTGTTGTTTACTTTTCCTAAATCCTGTATCATTTGTTTATAAAATGAAGATAATATCAGTGGCGCCCATTCACCTCTCTGGTCTCAAGCATCATTTCATATTCAGTTGAGTTACTTTTTATTAAAACTTGCTGCCTTTGCTCTCTGTGAGGTTACTCAGGCATGGATTTCCTTACGTCCTTCTGCTGCAAGATATCAGTCTTCTTTTCTATAAATATTACTTGTAAAATGTTCAGTTTCAAAATTTCATCTCCAATATGGGTCCTTCATGTCAGCTGCAGATCCCATGTGTGATTATATTTGTGTGGGTATGTAAATATAAAAATGTCTAGTTGACATCTGCCCTTGGATTCATACAGTAATGCCAAGCTTAATATATTCAAAGCAGAGCATTTAATCCTCACTCCAAATTTGATTTCCACATAGCTGTTATCTTTACTAAAGTGTTCGTATATGAGCCAAGTCTTTCTAGACACTTTAGATCCTCCACCGAAAGCTCAAGTTGCCGTCATCTGGACTGTGGCAGTAATCTTGTATCCAGTAGCCTTACTGTCATTCTTGCCTCCTTTCAGTGTCATATTGCATACAGAAAAATGGAGTCATTTTAAAAATAAATCAGCACCATTGGTTTTAGAACAAAATCCAGAATTGTTCACATGACCTCATTAATCCGCAATATCGGGTTAAGATTATCTGCATTCCCATTTCCTGCTTCTCTTCCTGCTGCCCATCGTTCTTCCAATGGGCCATCTCCCAGGCATTTTACAACTGCTATTTCTTCTGCCTGGAATATTTTCCTCCTTCCTGTTTATTGTGACACAGCTCTCTCCTTCTTCAGCTTAAATGATTCTTACCCAAGGAGGCTTTTTCCTCTACCCTCCTCTACTCATTGTTGAAGTTGGGTTCTCATTAAAAAACTCTTTTTTATTTCCTTCATATAGCTTAACATAGGTATAAATATTTCATAATATATGTGATTTTCTGATTAATGTATATTTCTTCCATGAGAATATATGATTGCTGAAAAGAGATACAGAATTTTTTCACTGCTCTGTTGCACACGAAACACACTGGCATATTATATGGTTGAATAAATATTTTTGATAGACTGCATAATGCATAATAAGTCCTCATAGAATCTAATCATCTCTGTTCATTGTAATGATTTCAAATTGTCATCAGCATTGCAAATAACTGATCATATAATTCATTGCTTCTTTCATTCACAAAGTTTTTGTTTGAGTCCCACTAAGTCTCAAGTGTTGTATAAGGTCCAAAAGAAACAAACGTTGAAGAGCACTGCTATTCCCTTGGCTTTGAAGTCTAATATTTATCAATCAAAGACATCAGCAAAATATCCAGTCACCATAAGAGGAGAGATGTTTACAAAAACATATTTCTAGAGGAAATAAAAAACAGTTTCTCAGTGCAGTATTTTTAAATAGCCAAGGGGAAATCTGAGACTTGGGGGAAAAGAGAGAGAGAGAGAGAGAGAGAAAGGTCACTAAGTTATTTTAATTAAAGTGATTCATTTGAAGACAGAGGGACAAATTCTAGGGAAGACAGAGCCCCAGATTTCCATTCCTGCTGTCACTGGTAGATTCCATCTCAGAATGAGAAGGGGCGATTCATATTCTAAGCTAAAAGCAAATAACTTTAATTAAGCCTGGCTCATGGGTCTAAGCTTTGGAGACCTTTTTAATAAAAGAGATCACATGAATGAGGAAAATTTTATTCACAACCTCACCAGGCTATTTCCCCCCTCCTTTTGAACTGCCTTTGACAGTTTCTTCAACATATTTGAGGATGAGAATTGATTAAAGAAAAGCAGTTCTGACCTGTGGTTTGAAATTTATGAAATGAGAATTGGTGATGGTGCTATGGACACCTCATCAGCAATATTCAAGATTCAGAATAAAGCAGTTTGAAAGTCTTGTGGTATATAATGCTTCTCAATGGGAGAATAATTTTCCAGCCTCCTTTCACACAATGAATCAAGCCAGAGAATAGTTGTTGAATCTCTATTGTGTGCCTGGCACTATCCTAGATTCTACAGTTGGAACAAAATACAAAGCAGGATAAAAATTATGGAGTATATATATTATAATGTATAGAATGGCAAAACAATAAAAAAAGAACATGCCTATATATCATATTAGAATTATAGTATATAAGAGTTTAATATAAACACAAAGAAAAAACAAATATTTAAAATGTTACTAATAGATGAAAGAGAAAATCATGCTGAGCATGAGTGGATGTTTGGGAGGTAACCACTTGTACTAACTAAAGCATTTCTAGTGAGCCAAACCTCTCGACTTGCTGTAGCAGTTAGAAATTCCTAAATGCTAGAAGTTCCTGTTTTTATATTTTCAATTAGCTTCATTCTCAGATTATCTGTTAGGCTTTCTCTCTGCTCAATTTTTTTTACAAGACATATGATTCAAAGACACCAAATGTAGACTAGAGACAGTGTGTGGTGCTGTATCTGGACAGAATAATGCAAATGTAATCAGTATTTGTTTGTCAGAAACATTATTTTCAGAAATTAAGCTGAGCAACAGCAACAAGATAATCATACAGAACACATTGAGTCTTTAAATATACTGAGCTATAAATCTTCTCTAAATTATTAAAATGCAGAGGCAGATACCTACCTAGCAGTGTTATATTTTCATTACTCAAGATGTCTGTGCCTATGATCTAAAGACATTTGCACATTCACTAGAGTCCAAGGAAACACACACACACACACATGCATCCACACATGCCCTCCGCTCTAGAATGAATATTTATGTTCCCCCAAATTCATATGTTGAAATCTAATTCCCAGTGCAATAGTATATAAAGAAGGAGGATCTCTCAGAGATCATTAGGTCATGACGGTGGAGCCTTCTTGAATGGGATTAGTAAAGAGTCGGACACGACTGAGAGACTTCACCTTCACCTTCACCTTCACCTTTGTGAAAGAAGCCTCAGAGAGCTTCCTTGCCTCTTCTGCCATGGGAAGTTACAATGAGAAAGTGGCCACCTGTAAGTCTGAAAGTGGACCTTTTCCTGACACCAAATCTGCCCTCAACTTAATCTTGGACTTCCCAGGATTCAGAACTCTGAGAAATGAATCTTTATTGTTCATAAGTAACCCAGTCTATGGTATTTTTGTTACATTAGACAAGCAGACTTAGACGCATTCTAAAAGATACATGATTGTGTACAGTGAGAAAGCACAGAACTTGGAAATAGAGAATCTGGGTTCAAATCTTGAATTTTATAGATTATCTTGTGACTTTTACAATCATTGTTTTCTCCTCTGTCAAATGGGAATAGTGATATCTGCCTCATAACATTTTTGAAAGGACTAAACTACTTTATTTTTTTTGTTTGTTTGTTTCATGGCTTGCATTTTTTTAAATTAATTTTATTTTTTAGTTTGTTTTGCTTTACAATACTGTATTTGTTTTGCTACACATCGACATGGATCAGCCACGAGTGTACATGAACTCCCAATCCTGACCCCCACCTCCCCCAAACATTAATCAACTAAATAAATGTAAGTGTAATTGCAGTGTTGCTGATGTGTATAGTTTTTAAAATATGGCCAGTTATGTATGAAGTGTTAGAAATTATATCCTTAACTCTATGAATGGAAGAGAATGCAGTATCAGGAATAGAAAATGTCTGGTTAAATTGTATGCTGTGGAACATATTTTAAAAAAACACAATTGATTTGTTTTATATTTTGCTAATCATCACCTACGTCATCAACTGATAAAGCATAAATTAAAATTTTCATGTGTCAACATTAAACCTATAAAGTCTTGTTAACAGCTGCCATAGCTGTCTCAAAATGTTAGCCTGCTGGATAAATATGTACTTAAGGAGACAGGAACACGTGGCCTTCCCAGAGCCATACTTCTAAATGTTACAGCAGTTCTAACATACTTTCAATTAAATAAAAATTAAAGCTCAGAAAATGTCACAAAAGGGTAGCCTAATATTTGATCATTAACATGCTTATGCAAAGGGATATTTACAACTGTGCATTCCGAAGTGATCAACTCCCCTTTACAAGTTCCATGAAGCCAAGGTTTAAGATAATGTTTAGATAAACTTTCCAGCAGAGTTTCTAGGTAGTCTGTGCCCTGTAGACTAATTTTGATTCTGATGAAGTATTGAAAGCTGTTTGTGTTGCAGTTTTCTTTTTTGGTTCAACAACTAAAGCATCTCATGATTAGAGGCAATTAAGTTATTGTCCCAAAACACAAAAGATCATCTTGTCTGAGATCACCTCATCTTTCCTGAGTCATAAAAACACATAAAAGGTGAATTCATTAGTACTTTCAAATAGATCTACTTGAACCACCTGTGTATTAAGATACTACAAAAAAAGTATTATCAGTATTAGAATTACCTTTGGACCCTAAATGTTAATAACTCTCTTTCCACTTAAAGCATAACAGACCAGTCCCTCGTCCTTCCTCTGGTCATTTAAATGCATTTTATGCTTACCCACAGGAAGGATAGTGAACAAGTGATAAGCTTAATTTATGTTATAAGCTAATGTGTCCTTATAGAAACTGTTCTGCTATTCAGCGACATTCCCTGCTTACAGTTTAATACTCTAGATCCCTTTTGCTTTTTCTCATAGCTCTTATTTGCCAACTCTTTAACTATTATAAATAGGAAACTTTCCACATTTGCCACATTCAGTGCATCAATTCCATAGAACACAGTGTCATTTCCAGATATAAAACATTTTTTTTAATTGGAGCCTGTAAGAAAGAAAAAAATGGTATCATCTATATCTCTAAACATAAAGTTTACTTATAACTTGATATCATTTCTTAGTGATCAGGTTAACAGTCAAAAATAGGTATAAGGGACCCATCTATTGACTTGAGATATGGAACTATAGTCGTGTCCGACTCTTTGTGACCCCATGGACTACCAGGCTTCTCAGTCCATGAGATTTTCTAGGCAATAGTAATGGAGTGGATTGCCATTTCCTTCTCCAGGGGTTCTTCCCAACCCAGGGATTGAACCTGCGTCTCCCACATTGTAGACAGACGCTTAACCGTCTGAGCCACCAGGGAAGTCATCTCTAGTTTAGTGTTAACTAATGTTTTAGAAAAAATATACATGCATTTATATATATATATATATATATATATATACACACACACACACACACACATATTTATGTATATATATGTAAATATATGTGTACTTATATATTTCTGATTCAGAATCAGAGATAATTTCTTAGGAAAATCAGATTTTCTAATACTTAAAATCACAGATGAATTTTTCACCTGTTCTTAACTTCAGGTACTTTTTAAAAGATGAAGAGCTTGTGGGAGTCCCAATTATAAGTCAATTATAATTTGATTGACTTACTTTGTGTTTTAAACACATAGAAGAATAACACCTAGAAGAGGTTATTCCTTTATAAAGAGAAAAAATACAGTCTCATGTCTATCAGATTTAGTGTTTTGTCTTTTCATGGAAAATAGCCATGATGCTTGACTAGACATAGCAAACTATATAATATACCACTGAATCTAGATATGAGAATTTCTGAATGAAAGTTGAGAGATATATTGAGAAAAGAAGGGGTGAGGGAAGGGTAAACACTTGAAATACAGAAAATGGCATTGAAAATATCTATGCCTGATATGTAGCCAGAAGACTCTCTCAGTGTAGTCCTTTATTTTCCCCACATTTTACTGCAGAGTCTTTATAGAATATTCTGCTTATCTGATATACCTTATCTGTTCATTTTCATAGTTTTCTATGCTATTTTTGAGTCTTTACTTTCCACATAACTTAAGATAAATTTATCCAAATCTCCTTTACCATGTTGATCTTCTCGGTGTTTCAATAGGAACTGCTTTAAATTTATTTATTTTGGGAGAATTTGCATTTTTATGATATTAAATCTTTCTTTTCAGGAAGCCTTTCCATTTGTTATATACTTTTCTTCATATAGATCTTTTGCCTTTTTTCTGTTGAATATATTCCTACATAGTTTATTACTTTTTTCTAATGAGAATGGATTTTAAAATTTTGACTCATCTGTTTTGCTGGAGGGAATAAAAATCTGATTTTTATATACTCATGTTATAACCCACTACTTTGCCTTATTTCCTTATTGAACTCTAATATAATAATAATCACCACCAAATAGGATACTTTTACATCTTCTAATGTGTCTGTTCAGTTCAGTTCAGTTGCTCAGTCGTGTCGGACTGTGACCCTGTGAATCGCAGCACGCCAGGCCTCCCTGTCCATCACCAACTCCCAGGGTCCACTCAAACTCACGTCCATGGAGTCAGTGATGCCATCCAGCCATCTCATCCTCTGTCATCCCCTTCTTCTCCTGCCCCCAATCCCTCCCAGCATCAGAGTCTTTTCCAATGAGTCAACTCTTCTCATGAGGTGGCCAAAGTACTGGAGTTTCAATTTTAGCATCATTCCTTCCAAAAACACCTAGGGTTGATCTCCTTTAGAATGGACTGGTTGGATCTCCTTGCAGTTCAAGGGACTCTCAAGAGTTTTATCCAACACCACAGTTCAAAAACATCAATTCTCCGGCACTCAGCTTTCTTCACAGTCCAACTCTCGCATCCATACATGATCACTGGAATAACCAGTGTCTGCAGGTTATCTAATTTTATTTTCATTATTGCAATTGCTAACACCTTCAGACTAGTTTTAAATAAATAAGATGATATACAGTATCTCTGTTTCTATTTTATTTGGTATGTTTTTAGTGTTTCACTATTTAGGATGATGGTAATCATCTATTTCAGTAATCTATTTTTGTTATATTTAGATTGTTTCCCTCTCTTCCTACTTAACTTTGAGGTTTTAAATTTTTAAAACTGGTTGCTAATTTTTCCAGTTTTATGTGATATAAATGACATATGACATTGTATTAGTCCCAGATGTACAGCATATTAATTTTATGTGTGTATGTATTGCAAAATTATTTCTATAAGTTTAGTTAACATATGTCATCTCACATGACTGCAAAATTTTATCTAATGCAAAATGTTAAGATCTACTCTCTTAGCAACTCGCAAGTGTATAATACAATACTGTTAACTACAGTCACCATGCCACACATTACATGTTAGTTAGTTATTTAAGTTGCTCAGTCATGTCCGATTCTTTGTGACCCCATGGACTTGTAGCCCACCAGCCTCCTCCATCCATGGGATTCTCCAGGCAAGAATACTGGAGTGGGTTGCCATTTCATGTAGTTCTTAAAAAATTATTTTTACATTGCCGTGGGATCATCAAATTTTTTACCTTTCTTGAAAAGGCTATTCTATAGATTTTTCCTCTTTATATCATATTATTTTGGTTGTACATCTTTCTATTCACTTTTTTTCTCATATTTAAATGCATGCATGCTGAATGCAGGAACATGGCATGAGACATAGGAGTTTGTTTCACAAGATACTGAAAAAAAAAAAAATGAGGGAGAAACTAGAAAGCAAGTCATATCAAGAACCAGTTTAGGGACCAGAAGGGATAAATTTGGAGTTAAGATGTCTCAAATGGACTGTGACGTGTTCTCAAATATTTAGAGGACTGCAGTGTGGAAGAGGATATGGACCTGATCATTTTCTTCTAGAAAAATGGTTACCCCTGTCATTCCCAGCACCATCACCATAATCATATCAACCCAGTAGTTAAGACTGCTGAATGCTGAGGCCAGAAAGTTTGTTTCACAAGATACTGAAAAAAAAAAAAATGAGGGAGAAACTAGAAAGCAAGTCATATCAAGAACCAGTTTAGGGACCAGAAGGGATAAATTTGGAGTTAAGATGTCTCAAATGGACTGTGACGTGTTCTCAAATATTTAGAGGACTGCAGTGTGGAAGAGGATATGGACCTGATCATTTTCTTCTAGAAAAATGGTTACCCCTGTCATTCCCAGCACCATCACCATAATCATATCAACCCAGTAGTTAAGACTGCTGAATGCTGAGGCCAGAACAAATGTAACCCATATTTATGTGTCAGGTTATATCCTTCTAATAGCTTTTGACTGGGAGAATTAATCCAAGATCTTATGTCTATTATGTGGCAGTGGTGGCCTTGGTGCCAGGAGCTGTGTCTTAATCATAATGCTCCGTTTTCATGCTAAATGTTTCCCCCTCATTATTTATCATTGTTTAACATCACACAGTCCTATTCTCAGTTCTGCACACAGGCTCCATGAGGACAGGAATTTTTCTACTTTTTTTTGTTCATCACTATGACTCATCACATTAAAAAAAAATACCGGCTACTTAGCAGATGCTCAAAAAAATATTTCTCAATTTTATTAATGAATTGTAACAAATATACTAACTGCGTGGTATATCCCAGTTAAACACAAATCATGCTTTTAAGATCAGTTTTATGTGGGATAAAATGACCTGAAGCCATAATGAGCTCCCAGTCAATAGAAGTATTCGCACAAAGGTTATTGACAAAGATTTAATACTGAACTCAGAAACTAGGATGTGGTACTGATATCCAGGTAATCCCAAGAAAATGGTTGGTACAGGTGATTAAAAAAAAAAAATCCTTTCTATGCTCATTTTCCATTACTTGCTTACTGTTTACAAAGTTTTATGTTTGCCTGAAAACATACATACATACACATTTGTGCATACACACACATATACATATGCACACACACATTTTTTTCTCATTCCCTACCAATGATTTATTAAAATGGCTGTATGGTTTTATGGAATTTTCCAGGATTCAGTTTATATGTCACACAAGTGTTTGAAACTTGGAGTATGACTGCCTTTGGATTCATTATTTCAAGGCATTCTATAACTTTTATGTAACATAATAATTGTGGACTTTATTTGCTTCTGGGGAGAAAGTTAAATTTTGCATGCATTCATAACTAACCAAAGTACAAAGTAATTAACACTTTTCTATGCTTTCTGATAAGTGCAGCCATAACATAGTAATTAAGCTCTCAAAATTCACAAAGAAGATACAGGAAATTATAGTCTCTAAATTCTATATTAAAATTTAGAAATCTTGTTTTAGGTGTCTATAGAGTATGCATGTGTGTATTAGGAGAAAAAAAAGTTCAATTTAGTTTAAAGTTTTAATTAGAGAACCTACAATCAGGTAATACCGAATGATGGTTTAAAATCTTCAAGTTTGAGCTGAATGATTTTTTACCAGTAAAAATATGTTCATACTCTTAATGAAATATAGATCTAAAGAAGCTTTTAAAATGCTTTAACATAAAAACTATCCCCCTCTATCACCACCTCACACTCACCTTTTTCAGTGTATAATTAAGAATTAGGAAATTTGATAAATGAATGTATTAATGATACCTAATTACAGGATTACAAATATTTAGTCTTTTAAAAAATGGTGCTTAGTTTTTTTTCTCTTAATTCTGTAATTTTAGTACAATGATGTCACATCTGTCTAAAATATTACATATGATCTAGTGGAGATATAGTCATCATCATCAACAACAATTCTTAACTCTGAATTTGATTGCAATGGGACATGACAGGAGAATCTCATAACAATATTGCTGATTTACAAACTTTTGGATTACAGGTTTAGTCACTGATCACGAGAGTAAAGGGTTATAGATCAGATTTCTCTCCATCTCTCCTACTGCAGATTGTGGTATGCTAGGATTGTAACATATAAAATTATAGCATGATAAAATTATAACACAATTGTTAGCAGTATGATAAAATTATAACCAGTTGAAATATATTTTATATATTTAATGGTGATAGTATACTAAATACAGGGGTGCTTTTATTTTATTTTAAAATATTTAAAATAAGTATTTCCAGTTCCATCTCTTCAGCTGTATGGCCTCAATAAAACTCTGTGCCTACTCTGCCTCTGCAGATATTGATGACAACTTAGGTTGTAACGAAAAGAGAATATCTGATCAAATAGATTGCTTAGACTACTGACAGTCCTTACATGTTCTGAGTAAATTGTAACATGAAATCTTATTTTTATGGTGCCCATTTTAGTAGATTAAAATGGAGTTAAATATCTAAATCACAAACATGGAAAAACAGATAGTATTATACTGAGGGCAACTTAATGAATCTAATATAAACTTGATCATGTGATCGAGACCATCCCCAAGAAAAATAAATGCAAAAAGGCAAAATGGTTGTCTGAGGAGGCTTTACAAATATCTGAGAAAGGAAGAGAAGAGAAAGGCAAAGGAGAAAAGGAAAGATAGACCCATTTGAATGCAGAGTTCCAAAAAATTGCAAGGAGCTAAGAAGGCCTTACTTAGTGATCAGTGCAAACAAATGGAGGGAAAAAGTAGAATGGGAAAGACTAGCGCTCTCTTCAAGATAATTAGAGATAGCAAGGGAATATTTCATGCAAAGACAGGCACAATAAGGGACAGAAATTATATGGACCTGACAGAAGTGAAGATATTAAGAAGAGGTGGCAAGAATACACAGATCTATACCAAAAAGATCTTCATAAGCCAGATAACCACAATGGTGTGATCACTCATCTAGAGCCAGACATTCTGGAATATGAAGTCAAGTGGGTCTTAGTAAGCATCACTATGAAGAAAATTAGTGGAGGTGATGGAATTCCAGGTGAGCTATTTCAAATCCTGAAAGATGATGCTGTGAAAGTGCTGCACTCAATATGCCAGCAAATTTGGAAAACTTAGCAGTGTTCACAGGACTGGAAAAGGTCAATTTTCATTCCAGTCCCAAAGAAAGGCAATGCCAAAGAATGTTCAAACTATGGCACAATTGCACTCATCTCACATGTGAGCAAAGTAATGCTCAAAATTCTCCAAGTCAGGCCTCAATAGTACCTAAAACATGAGCTTCCAGATGTTCAAGTTGGATTTTAAAAAGACAGAGGAATCACAGATCAAATGGCCAACATTCGTTGGATCATAGAAAAAGCAGGAGAGTTCCAGAAAAAAAAATCTACTGTTTTATTGACTATACAAAGCCTTTGACTGTGTGGATCACAACAAACTATGGAAAATTCTTAAGGAGATTGGAATACCAAACCACCTCACCTGCCTCTTGTGAAATCTGTATGCAGATCAAGAAGCAACAGTTAGAACTGGACATGGAACAGTGGTCTGGTTCCAAATGGGAAAGGGGTGCATCAAGGCTGTATATTGTCACCTTGTCCTGCTTATTTAACTTACATGGAGAGTACATCATGTGAAATGCCAGGATAAATGAAGCACAAGCTGGAACCAAGATTGCTGGGAAAAATATCAATAACCTCAGATACTCAGATGACACCACCCTTATGGCAGAAAGTGAAGAACTAATGAGCATGTTGATGAAAGTGAAAGAGGAGTGTGAAAAAGTTGGTTTATAACTCAAAATTCAAAACACTAAGATCATAGCATCCATTCCCATCACTTCCTGGCAAATAGATGGAGAAACAATGGAAACAGTGACAGACTTTATATGTTGGGGCTTGAGAATAACTGCAGATTGACTTCAGCCATGAAATTAAAAGACACTTGCTCCTTGGAAGAAAAGTTATGACCAATATAAACAGCATATTAAAAAACATAGGCATTATTTGCTGTCAAAGGTCCATCCAGTCAAAACATGTTTTTTCCAGTATCATATATGAACATGAGAGTTAGACTATAAAGAAAGCTGAGCACTGAATAATTGTTGCTTTTGAACTGTGGTGTTGGAGAAGACTCTTGAGAATCCCTTGGACAGCAAGGAGATACAACCAGTCAATCCTAAAGGAAATCAGTTTTGAATATTCATTGGAACAACTGATGCTGAAGCTGAAACTCAAATACTTGGGCCATCTGATGCGAAGAACTGACTCATTGGAAAAAACCCTGATGCTAGGAAAGATTGAAGGCAGGAGGAGAAGGGGATGACAGAGGATGATATGGTTGAATGGCATCTCCAACTCAGTGGACATGAGTTTGAGCAAGCTCCAGGAGTTGGTGATGGAGAGGGAAGCCTGGCATGTTGCAGTCCACGGGTCACAAAGAGTCAGACACAACTGAACAACTGAACTAAGCCGAACTCAGTATTAACTTTGAAACCAAACCTCAGTCTGTGTTTCATAAGTGAGAATAAAACGAAAATTCTTCTAATTTTACATTGTAGGGTTTATCTTTTGCATGGGTTCTAAATGTCAGGATACAATTGCTAAAGCTACCAATATATTTATTTACATTTTAAAAGGTTTTGTGTATATTCAATATTATTTACATGTATATAATTTGTATTTATTTATGTATGTGAATGTGAAGTCAAGTGGGCCTTAGAAAGCATCACTACGAGCAAAGTTAGTGGAGGTGATGGAATTCCAGTTGAGCTATTTCAAATCCTGAAAGATGATGCTGTGAAAGTGCTGCACTCAATATGCCAGCAAATTTGGAAAACTCAGCAGTGGCCACAGGACTGGAAAAGGTCAGTTTTCATTCCAATCCCAAAGAAAGGCAATGCCAAAGAATGCTCAAACTACCGCACAATTGCACTCATCTCACATGCTAGTAAAGTAATGCTCAAAATTCTCCAAGCCAGGCTTCAGCAATACGTGAACCGTGAACTTCCAGATGTTCAAGCTGGTTTTAGAAAAGGCAGAGGAACCAGAGATCAAAGTGCCAACATCTGCTGGATCATGGAAAAAGCAAGAGAGTTCCAGAAAAGCATCTATTTCTGCTTTATTGACTATGCCAAAGCCTTTGACTGTGTGGATCACAATAAACTGTGGAAAATTCTGAGAGAGATGGGAATACCAGACCACCTGACCTGCCTCTTGAGAAACCTTGATGCAGGTCAGGAAGCAACAGAACTGGACATGGAACAATAGACTGGTTCCAAATAGGAAAAGGAGTACGTCAAGGCTGTATATTGTCACCCTGCTTATTTAACTTCTATGCAGGGTACATCATGAGAAACGCTAGGCTGGAAGAAGCACAAGCTGGAATCAAGATTGCCGGGAGAAATATCAATAACCTCAGATATGAAGATGACACCACCCTTATGGCAGAAAGTGAAGAGGAGCTATAAAGCCTCTTGATGAAAGTGAAAGAGGAGAGTGAAAAAGTTGGCTTAAAACTTAACATTCAGAAAACGAAGATCATGGCATCTGGTCCCATCACTTCATGGAAAATAGATGGGGAAACAGTGGAAACAGTGTCAGACTTTGTTTTTCTGGGCTCCAAAATCACTGCAGCCATGAAATTAACAGACGCTTACTCCTTGGAAGAAAAGTTATGACCAACCTAGATAGTATATTCAAAAGCAGAGACATTACTTTGCCGACTAAGGTCCATCTAGTCAAGGCTATGGTTTTTCCTGTGGTCATGTATGGATGTGAGAGTTGGACTGTGAAGAAGGCTGAGCACTGAAGAATTAATGCTTTTGAACTGTGGTATGGTAGAAGACTCTTGAGAGTCCCTTGGTCTGTAAGGAGATCCAACCAGTCCATTCTGAAGGAGATCAGCCCTGGAATTTCTTTAGAAGGATGCTAAAATTGAAACTCCAGTACTTTGGCCACCTCATGCGAAGAGTTGACTCACTGGAAAAGACTCTGATGCTGGGAGGGATTGGGGGCAGGAGGAGAAGGGGATGACAGAGGGTGAGATGGCTGGATGGCATCACTGACTCGATGAGCGTGAGTCTGAGTGAACTCTGGGAGTTGGTGATGGACAGGGAGGCCTGGCGTGCTGCGATTCGTGGGATCGCAAAGAGTCGGACACGACTGAGCAACTTAACTCAACTCAATGTATGTGTATACACACAGAGACAGACTTCATGACCTTTTCAGGATTTGTGCCTTCCTGATTGGATGGTTTCTCCTGTTCGCCTTTCCAATTAAAGGAAAGATTTTGCCATGTGAGCAAGCAAAGGGAGATACAAATATGTTTTCTCAAAGGTGGCTTCCAGTAATCCATTTGTATGGAATACTGAAAAGGTCAATGTAATACAGCATGCTCTCTAATTCTTTGAAAATATGAGGCATTAAAATTCTGATGCCTCATTCAAGGTTGTAATGAGAACATAACACAAATTGAACCTATTATTTTGACAGTGATAGTAATGAGAATGGAAAATGAAATAAACTTAATGACACTGCAAGTGACTTTTTTATTTCAAATTTTCTGAACTTTCTTCCTGTCTATTTTGCAAAGGGCAAACATAATATACACATAAATACTAGATTCTTTAAAATGGAGAATTTTAAATAGGATAGTTTAAACACTAAAAAAAGTTTTTGGTTTTATTGTGTAAAATCAGACTCCTAGAAGACCTCTTATTAATGCTGATTCTCATCATGGAGAAGAAATTTTCTGAAAGTTTTCAAAATAAAAGCAGCAAAGCTGTCACTTCTCTGGAGGTTCATTGGTTAAGAATCTGCCTTGCAGTGCAGGGAACAAGGGTTCCCTGCAGGTCCCTTCCCTGGTTGGGGAACTGAAATCCAACATGTTGCGGAGTAACTAAGCCCATGTGCCACATGCAGCAACTACTAAAATCCATGCACTCTGCAGGTTGTGCAGCCAGTACTGAGCCCATGCTCATGACTAAAGAGTCTGTGCACCGCAACGAAAGGTCCTGTATAAGGCAATGGAGATCGTGTGTGCCCCAACTAAGACCCAACACAGCCCAAATAAATATTAACTTTTTTATAAAAAACAAATGTTTATATAAAATTATAGAATTTAGAGCTATAAAAATATTTAATATGTTAACTCTTTGCATAAATCAAGTGAAGAGAGATTGAAAGAAATCCTTAAATCCCAAAGCAGGGACCAGAATTCAGCCTTCTCAATCTCTATTTTGTGCTTCACTTAGTATCTCCCTTTTCAAATAATTAACAGCTGTGTGCTATTGCCAGCAACCATTCTGTATTATATCCAATCATAAAATAAAAAGTGAAATAAAACACAAAGTGAAAGTGTTAGTCACTCAGTCATGTCTAACACTTTTGTGACTCTGCGGACTGTAACCTGCCAGGCTTCTCTGTCCTTGAGATTCCCCAGACAAAAATACTGGAATGGGTTGCCTTTCCTTCTCCAGGGGATTTTCCTGACCCAGGGATTGAACGTGAGTTCCCAGCATTGGCAGGCAGTTTCTTTACCATCTCAGCCATCAGGGAAGCCCTAAAATAAAATAAAATCCTACCATTTCTACAAAGAGAAAAGGAATTCTAATATTATCTTCATGATGTTGCAGCTATAGAAAACCAAAGACAATCCATTCTTCCCTTATAATGTCTTTAAAAACTTTTAACTGTTTGGCTATATCCAGAGCTGAGATGTTGGTTGACTACAGAGAAGGTATCTGCTCGTGAATTTGATCACTCCTGACAACAAAACTGGATCTCTTTATGCCCAAAGTGTACTTTGTACCGAGAGAGGTTTAGGTGGATGGGCTTCATTGATCAAAGTTGGGTGATCTCTCTACATGATTAAGCTATGATGAATGTCCTCTTTCTAAGTATGTGTTATGTGCATTTATTTTTGTGCTCTTTTTTTAACCTATCTCAGCTTAAAAAAGATGTATATTGGTAAACTGTTTACTTGTGAACCAGGATAGACAGTACTTCCTAATTATCCAAATCAACGATCCTTTTTTATTTTTTACCTTTATGATATCGAGTCATAATTTTATTCATTGTCTCATTCTACCAATATTGTGCACCGACTTTATGTAAGCTTCAATTCAAAGAGTGAGCAGGAAGCCATGCTTCCTGCCTTCAGGGAGAGTAATATTAAGAGGGACAATAAGCATTTAAGTATAAAATTAATAGTAATTAGGTTACATCGGTGGTAAGTGATGTACAAGGGAGTTAAAAGTAATGATGAAAGTATATGATAGACAATGTGTTTACTGTTATAATGCTAGTATCAAGGACAGTGCGTGGTACATAGTGGACCCTTAATGAATTTATGTTGAATGAATTGACCTGCTCAGGAATGACCTACCTCATAAATCACTACTTCAGTTTTGCTCTGGGGATGAGGAGAGTTAAGTAATTAGTGGAGATGGTGAGGTAGAGAAAAGCCATTGAAAAGACTGTGGATCAAGAATCATGCTGGGTTCAAGGACCTAAGAAAGGGTCAGGGTTTCTGAGATCTCAGAGTACTGAATATGTATTAACAGAGAAAAAGGAAGACAGCTGGCAAAAGACAAACTGAGTTAGAGATAGATAGGGCCAAGACTGTACAGAGCATTGTGGACCATATAAAAGGAGAATATCCCTGAAATAATAGGTAGCCATTGAATATTTTAGGTGAGTGAAAGAGTAAGTGATCTCATCAGTTTTATTTTCTTATTTTTTTAATTAATTTTTATTTTTTGTTTTGTTTTGCATTTTTCTATACATTGACATTAATCAGCCACGAGTGTACATGAACTCCCAATCCCGACCCCCACCTCCGCCCTCCTGCCCCACACC
>SJXQ01012790.1:127939-370797 GCA_006408695.1 Aepyceros melampus | reverse complement strand
TCCCCCTCTCCCACAGAGTCCAAAAGGCTGTTCTATATATCTGTGTCTCTTTTGCTGTCTTGCGTACAGGTTTATCATTACCATCATTCTAAATTCCATATATATGTGTAAATATACTGTATTAGTGTTTTTCTTTCTGGGTTACTTCACTCTGTATAATTGGCTCCAGCTTCATCCACCTCATTATGAATGGCTAACAAACACATGAAAAGATGCTCAACATCACTCATTATCAGAGAAATGCAAATCAAAACCACAATGAGGTACCATTTCACACCAGTCAGAATGGCTGCAATCCAAAAGTCAGCAAACAATAAATGCTGGAGAGGGTGTAGAGAAAAGGGAACCCTCTTACACTGTTGGTGGGAATGCAAATTAGTACAGTCATTATGGAGAACAGTGTGGAGATTCCTTAAGAAATTGCAAATAGAACTGCCTTATGATCCAGCGATCCCACTGCTGGGCATACACACCGAGGAAACCAGAATTGAAAGAGACACGTGTACCCCAATGTTCATCGCAGCACTGTTTATAATAGCCAGGATATGGAAGCAACCTAGATGTCCATCAGCAGATGAATGGATAAGAAAGCTTTGGTACATATACACAATAGAGTATTACTCAGCCATTAAAAAGAATACATTTCCTTTTTTTTTTTTTAATTAATCTGTGGGAATAAAATCCAATCCAATCTAGCTCATTTAAAGGAACCACTGCTTGGTGCTAATCTGAAATCATTCTCCTTCATGTTAAGCCCTTGAGAGTATCTTTGCTCCCATTCTCATTCAAGGTTGTCTTAGACTTTTTGAAATATTAAACATGTAAAAATTTCCATAAATAATTGTTATATACCCTCTGTTTTGGAACATTTAGGATCTGATGGATTAAAAGGGACTTAGACTCTCTGGATAAATACTTTGGCCCGGACAAGTAGTGTTGGATACAGGAAGCATGAAGAGCATTGAGAAATGGTAGGAAACAGAACGGAAGGAACCTAATAGGAAAAAGGGAAACAGAGATACTAAATCCTGGATAGATGAGTATAACCTAAGACTTAGAGATTTAGAGAGTTAGTCCCCCATGACTATGCATGAATGGGCACAGAGGATGGAGAGTCACAAACAAAAACTTGTTACCAGCCTGGATTGTATTCACTGTAGGATGTGCTCAGTCACTCAGATGTGTCCAACTCTGTTGCAAACCCATGGACTGCAGCACACCAGGGTCCTCTGTGCTACGAGTGAAATGACATAGAGACAGACAGACAAACAGGACAGACACGCACACACAACTCCCGCCGGAGGAAAAACGGACCATGCGGGTGGTCCGCAGTTTATTTATATAGCTCTCGGTTTCCGCATTCCAATCTACATGACTAAGCCCTTTTATTACAGCGCATGTGCAGAGACGTGATCCAATAGCAGAGCAGAAGGGAGTGAAGCTTTTGTTTATTCTTAGAGTCTGTTCAGGGCCTCCTTTCCTCCAGATTAGGAGGGAGGTTCCCTCACTCTGCAAGGGACCATTAATCTCAAGGCTGTGTCCAGACTCCATAGCAGAAGAAGCCCCGCATGGAGGAATCTTCCCTGCCCGAGTGGAGAGTTGCTCATGTGGGAACATCTACACTTCCCTATCATCGTTACATTAGCTTCCTTCACTCTGTCCATGGGATTTTCCAGGCAAGAATACTGGAGTGGGTTGCCATGCCCTTCTCCAGGGCATCTTTCCGACCCAAGGGTTGAACCCTCGTCTTGAGTCTCCTGCATTGGCAGGTGAATTCTTAAACCACTGTGCCAACTAGGAAGTGTAGTATAAAGAAGGACAGTTTATAATTGGATCAAATCAGAACAACTTGTATAATTAAAGCCATGGGGAGAGACAATGCAAACGAAAAAAGAAAAAAAAAAAAAAAAGAATCCCATCATATTGGGCAGTAGACCAGAAACAATAATGTTTATAATGTAAATGTGTGTTGTGTGTGTGTGTGTATAATATGCTAATACATGTTGTATATATTCAATTATAAATAAGAAAATTCTCAAATAATACAATTGTTTATTGATTAAATCATTAAGGGTATGACTGAATGCCTAACATGTTCCAAGAACAGTGGTGAACTAAATGCATTTTGTATTCTTCATTATCACACCCCGCTTTGATCTCTGATGTTTACATGTGTCCCTTCAAATTAAAAGTAATCCCTTTAAGTTATTGAGACAAGCAAGTCTTATTCTGCTAGTACTTCCTACAGTGTCACAAAATCATAGAAAATGAGAGGTCTAAAATAATCATTTTGAAGAGACCAAATCTGAACTCCATATACATGTAACTGTCCTACCGTCTAGTGCCTCTCCCACAGTCACACTGATTCTGCAGTTTACCATGATACTTTAAGCTTTTCATCTCATGCACCCTGGGGTACCCCTATCAACCCACATGTTCAGCTTGGCACAACTCTGTAGTTGTTCTATAAATTTGCTGAGACCTCATGACTCTATTTATGTATAAGCTCTGCAGCTCCCTATAGGATACAGCTCTTCACTGAAACTTAACAATTTAGCAAAGGTTCTGACACCAGGTTGAGCCTTCACCCATCCTCTTCTTTTCCTGGAAATTGACCTTTATTCGTAGTCCTAGATGATATAGAAATCACTGGTCTAAAATCAAAAATAATGCATCCACCATTGGAGATAATCCAGCCTTTCATCAGCATTGCTTGGAGCCTTTTTTGGGACCCCATTCAGCATGTATGTTGTTTTTCTTTGTACTCATGTTAGAGTAGAAGTCCAAGCAACATGTTCTGTTAGATAGTGTCTATGATTGCTCTGGTTTCCCCATGTTCTTCTTCTTAACTCTCCATTTTACTCATGATTCATGTTGTACTTGAGCAAGTTTTATGACTGAGCTTTTTCAGGCATTACATGTGACTGTCCCTACTCTAGTCTTTGCCCTTTCTAACAAGCTTGTTAGGCTATTCTGACTCGTTGACATAGAGAAAAAAATTGTATGTGCCTGTACATGTTTTTTTACTCTGCTTTTATACTATTATTTTCTCTCCTAAAAAAAAAATATCCTTTGGCTGTCTAACTTCTACTTATATTTTTGGATTTTAATTTAAATATTACTTCTTCCATAAAGTCAAGACTTGGTTAGAAGAATCATGCATGTATCACTGTTGTATCCTGTGCATCACAATCAGTTGATTTATAATTTGTCTCTATCCACCTATGTACCTTTTATGTAAGTAATCATTTACTTTTTTATCTCTCAGTCCAAGAGCCAGAATTATCTGTATCTTATTTAACACTATATCTTAAATTCCTATTAGTGAGCCTTAAATAAATTTGTTGATGTTTTGAATACATTGTGTATTATATTTGTCAATCTATTTATCTATCTATCTATATAGAGAGAGGTCAAGTAAAGCTTTTCAATAAACATGAAGCTGCTACTGCTACTAAGTCACTTCAGTCGTGTCCGACTCTGTGCAACCCAGATGGCAGCCCACCAAGCTCCCCCGTCCTTGGGATTCTCCAGGCAAGAACACTGGAGTGGGTTGCCATTTCCTTCTCCAGTGCATGAAAGTGAAAGGTGAAAGTGAAGTCGCTCAGTCGTGTCCGACTCTTAGCGACCCCATGTACTGCAGCCTACCAAGCTCCTCCATCCATAGGATTTTCCAGGCAAGAGTACTGGAGTGGGGTGCCATTGCCCTAAGTAAAATTACTGATATAATTTAAAATGAAATAAAAACTATATGATTTTTCACTTTTGCCTCTTGATGATAAAATTAATAATCTTTTAAAAAATTAAATCCTTAAATACTATAAAATAGTCCCTAAAACCATAATTGTCTTTGTGGCCTCTAAAAGATCTTCACAATCCAGATAATCATGATGGTGTGATCACTCACCTAGAGCCAGACATCCTGGAATGTGAAGTCAAGTGGGCCTTAGAAAGCATCACTACTAACAAAGTTTGTGGAGGTGATGGAATTCCAGTTGAGCTATTTCAAATCCTAAAGATGATGCTGAGAAAGTGCTGCACTCAATATGCCAGCAAATGTGGAAAACTTAGCAGTGGCCACAGGACTGAAAAAGGTCAGTTTTCATTCCAATCCCAAAGAAAGGCAATGCCAAAGAATGCTCAAACTACCGCACAATTGCACTCATCTCACATGCTAGTAAAGTAATGCTCAAAATTCTCCAAGCCAGGCTTCAGTAATATGTGAACCATGAACTTCTTGATGTTCAGACTGGAACGCAGAGGAACCAGAGATCAAATTGCCAACATCCACTGGATCATGGAAAAGCAAGAGAGTTCCAGAAAAACATCTATTTCTGCTTTATTGACTATGCCAAAGCCTTTGACTGTGTGGATCACAGTAAACTGTGGAAAATTCTGAAAGAGATGGGAGTTCCAGATCACCTGACCTGCCTCTTGAGAAACCTGTATGCAGGTCAGGAAGCAACAGTTAGAACTGGACATGGAACAATAGACTGGTTCCAAATAGGAAAAGGAGTATGTCAAGGCTGTATATTGTCACCCTGCTTCTTTAACTTATATGCAGAGTACATCATTAGAAGTGCTGGACTGGAAGATACACAAGCTGGAATGAAGATTGCTGGGAGAAATATCAATAACCTCAGATATGCAGATGACACCACCCTTATCGCAGAAAGTGAAGAGGAACTAAAAAGCCTCTTGATGAATGTGAAAGAGGAGAGCGAAAAAATTGGCTTAAAGCTCAACATTCGGAAAAGTAAGATCATGGCATCTGGTCCCATCAGTTTCATAGGAAATAGATGGGGAAACAGTGGAAAAAATGGCTGACTTTATTGTTTTGGGCTCTAAAATTACTGTAGATGGTGATTCCAGCCATGAAATTAAAAGACGCTTACTCCTTGGAAGGAAAGTTATGACCAACCTAGATAGCATATTGAAAAGCAGAGACATTACTTTTCTGACTAAGGTCCGTCTAGTCAAGGCTATGTAGTTTTTCCTGTGGTCATGTATGTATGTGAGAGTTGGACTGTGAAGAAGCTGAGCACCAAACAGTTGATGCTTTGAACTGTGGTGTTGGAGAAGACTTTTGAGAGTCCCTTGGACTGCAAGGAGATCCAACTAGTCCATCCTGAAAGAGATCAGTCCTGGGTGTTCTTTGGAAGGAATGATGCTGAGGCTGAAACTCCAATACTTTGGCCACCTCATGAGAAGAGTTGACTCATTGGAAAAGACTCTGATTCTGGGAGGGATTGGGGGCAGGAGGAGAAGGGGACGACAGAGGATGAGATGGCTGGATGATCTCACCAACTTGATGCACATGAGTTTGGCTGAATTCCGGGAGATGGTGATGGACAGGGAGGCCTGGCATGCTGTGATTCATGGGGTCACAAAGAGTCAGACATGACTGAACTGAATTGAATATCCCAGAAAGGCATAAAATTGAAACCAATGGATCTAAGTCCAATTAAGCCACATCTCAATTCCTAGCTGGGTATAAGATCTTATATGTCATCTTTCTATGAGGGAGTGCTTTAAATATTTTTAAATGCAAACAATTTTGTGAGAAATGATAGATTGTTTTGTTTACTATGTTTTTTCAATCTCCTAGGCAAGTAAAATAATAAGAAAAAGACTGTAAATATTTGGTTAATTTATTTATTTCTGTTTAAACAGGCAGTCTAACTTGGATACATTTGGTATTGTTTATACAGCAGAAACTAGAATGACAGTATTTCCACTACAGTAACCAAGAAACATCTACATGATTTTTCTAATTATACCTCTAAATTTTCACAGGTGTGTTTCCAATAGATATTAATGGGGCCTAAATAGCACATATTTAACTTATCTACTCTTCTTTTGTTTATACAGTGACTTACTGTCAAATTCACATACTGAGTTTCTAAAAGAACAATGAATTCATTGAAAGCTTAGCATTCATTAAGCTGTGTGGTTTTTTTTTTTTTTTTTTAACTTTGTGGTCACTGGGGATCATATAAGTCTTGTTTGAGGTCTGTTTCTTTTCAAGTACAAAATTAATACATTAACTGATTATTATAGGAAGCTTCCCTAAGTCCTTTCCTAAATCAAATACTTAACATTAAGGTCCCTTCCTCTGATTATCAGCTTTTAAACAATGTCTTCCTGTTCACATTGACCTTGATTTGTGTTTTTAAAGCACAACAGCAATTACAGTAATGATATCTTGCTTCTGAATAGGACTTTACAGGAAATCACTAGATAATGTGTCCCTGTAGAAATTTCTTAAGTACTTATTTACTTATAATGAGGAAATAGATAATTTACTGATAATAATCCAAATAAGATGTGCATTCTAATACTATGTAAAAAAGAAAAAAATCTGAACTCCTATAAAAGGTAAAGTTGTAAAGTATGTGTCTGATGAAATATGAGGAAATATGAAATAATGATTTACAGATTTTATAATAACAGACAAAGAATAACACAAATCCTAATGTGTAGAATTTTGGAAAAGACAGTAGATATTCATTTGGAAAACTTAAAAACTAAAATATAACAGAAAGGAAGAAGAACAGAAATTAATATTCATTTCTCATCCACTATAGCAATATTTTAGGAGTTGAGTTTCTTGATTTGTTTTAGCTGAGTATACCTAAGTATGAAAATAAACACTAACTTGTATTAACAGTGTCATACTTTATTTTGGGGGGCTCCAAAATCACTGAAGATGGTGACTGCAGCCATGAAATTAAAAGATGCTTACTCCTTGGAAGAAAAGTTATGACGAACCTAGATAGTATATTCAAAACCAGAGACATTACTTTGCCGACTAAGGTCCGTCTAGTCAAGGCTATGGTTTTTCCATACTCATGTATGGATGTAAAAGTTGGACTGTGAAGAAGTCTGAACGCCAAAGAATTGGTGCTTTTGAACTGTGGTATTGGAGAAGACTCTTGAGAGTCCCTTGGACAGCAAGGAAATCTAACCAGTCCATCCAAAAGGAGATCAGCCCTGGGGTTTCTTTGGAAGGAATGATGCTAAAGCTGAAACTCCAGTACTTTGGCCACCTCATGCGAAGAGTTGACTCATTGGAAAAGATCTGATGCTGGGAGGGATTGGGGGCAGGAGGAGAAGGGGACAACTGAGGATGAGATGGCTGGATGGCATCACTGACTCTATGGGCATGAGTCTAAGTGAACTCTGGGAGTTGGTGATGGACAGGGAGGCCTGGTGTGCTGTGATTCACGGAGTCACAAAGAGTCGGACACGACTGAGCGACTGAACTGAACTGAACTGTATTAAGCTTCTGTTGTGATTTACTCATCCTGGGTGACATATGTTGATTTCTCTCATTTAATCTTATCTATTAGCAAGCTAAATTTACAGATGAGAAAAGTGAGATTAAGAAATCTCATTAACTTGTAAAGGCCAGATAGTTAGTTAATAATTAGAGGTGAACATAATAATCCAGCTCATTTTTTTTTCCTGATTCCCAAGATTTACTTGCCATTCCCTTTTACATTTCTAGATATGAGAAGAGCTGGAGGAATATATTAATATATTAGCTGGAGGAATATCTGGTCAGATATTAACTCATTGCTGCTCATTTGGCTATCACTGAAAATTCAAGACACATTTTGCAATTGCTATATATTTGCTGTTTACATGCAGTTGGTATATATGTATGTATGTATATATATATATACACACACACACACATACATACATACATACATATGGGCATCCCAGGGGATGCGATGATAAATAATCTGGCTGCCAGTGCAGGACACCCCAGAGATATGGAGTCAATCCCCTGGGTCAGGAAGATCCCTTGGAGAAGGAAATGGCAACTCTCTCCAGTATTCTTGCCTGGGAAATTCCATGGACAGAGTCTGGCAGTTACAGTCCATTGGATCACGGAGTTGAACACAATTGAGCATGATCATGAGCCTATATATATATATATATATATATATATATATATATATTTCAATATACATGTGCACATTTGTGTGTGCATATATATATATATGTATATATATATTCCAATAGGGATAATATATAAATAGATTAAGAGTCCAGTGGGTGTCAGAGGGATTCCCTGATAGCTCAGTTAGTGAGAATCTGCCTGCAATTCAGGAGACCCCAGTTCGATTCCCAGGTTGGGAAGATCCACTGGAGCTTTAATATTGCTTAATTCATTTACTTCTCACGATAACATTTTGTAATGTCTTCACTATCTTATTTCAAGATGAGAAAACTAAAAAGAATTCACACATCAAACGTATGTAACTGGGATTCACACTCAGGTTTTGTGATTCCAAGGTTTATGGGAACTTTACTCTGTCTTTCTTCCTTGCGAGCTAGATAGAGATAGAGAGATGACAAAACAGAAATTATCTAGAAATGATTTGACAGTATTTACAAGCAACAATGGACACTACAATGTGCAACCTGTTTGGAATACAGCAAGTAAAATACAGATATTGTCTGATCCTCAAAGAGCTTACACACAATACATAGTGTTGGTGATGGACAGGGAGGCCTGGCGTGCTACAATTCATGGAGTCACAAAGAGTCGGACACGACTGAGCGACTGAACTGAACTGAACTGAACTGTTACTTGTGGGCTTCCCAGATGTCTCAGTGGTAAAGAATCCACCTGCCAGTGCAGGAGACACAGGAGACTCAGGTTCGATCCCTGAGTTGTGAAGATCCTCTGGAGAAGGAAATGACATCTCACTCCAGTATTCTTTCCTGTAAAATCCCCCAGACAGAGGAGCCTAGAGGACTACATTCCATGGGATCACAAGGAGTCAGAAATGACTTGGTGATGAGCAGAAGCACAAGACTGTTACTTGTATTATTTTTTGTTTACTGTTATTCTGGAAGCAGTTGTCCTAAATAAGTAATAGATACAGAGGAAAATCTTGTGCACAAAATTGGTGGCTAAAAGGGCAATATTTCTTCTCTAATTGTTACCTTTCCAACTTTTCACATAGATTTCTGTACTATAAGCCAATTGAGATGACAGCAAAGTGCTAGTGGAAGACTCCCATTTAAAGCTTTACAAGTTTGCAGAAAGAAACACAATGCTGTCTTGACTGCTGTTGCCAGGGGTGTATTGTTCTCATGTTAAATTCTTTTAGAATCCATCACCTTGCACCTGGGAATATAGTTGCCAAATAAAGTAAGCACTCCAACCTGAGGATTATATTGTAGAATAAGAACAGCCATTATTTCTGACAAACACAAGTAATTGTAAACAAAATGGCCTTGATGTACTATTAGATGATATGAAAATGACTCTTGACATAGAAGATTGAACATGGGGAAAGCATTCAGTATGTGCAGTGGCAAATTTGGAAAAAAAATAAACCTCTACAGCATGCATCTGGCAGATCACAACAACAATTAAACATGTTCTTTCAAGTCTGTTCTGTGCAGGGACAGTTTAGAGGGATGGATGGAAGTAGATTGTTAGTTACTAGATTTGGTCAATTTTGTGTTGTCCTTTTTATGACATGCAATAAGTTATAGCATTGTGGTTAAGAAAATAGATTTATTTATTTACAGATGTTTTATTTTCATTAAAAATATTTATTTATTTGGCTACAGTGTATCTTGCTTGCAGTACTTAGGATCTTCTATCTTGTGACATGCAGAACCATTAGTTGCACCATGTGAATTCTTAGCTGATGCATGTGGAATCCAGTTTCCTGTACAGAGATTGAACCTGGGCCCCCTACATTGGGAGTGTGAAGTCTTAGACATTGGGCCACCAAGAAAGTCATAAGACAATAGACTTTAGAATCAGTCAAACTTATTGGAATCCTGTTTCCTTGACCTGGAGTAATTCTGTTAACCTCTCTGAGCCTCAGTTTCCCCAAGTTCTATTGGGCAATGAAAGTCTTTTTCTCACAAGGGTTGTGATGAATCAAAATACACAATGAAAAATGTACACAAGATTTAAACTTGATGCCCAACACATAATGAAATATGCATATTTTAATATTTTTAGGATCAGATGTTGTCTGTGTCTATGACAAGAATTAGTGATGTGCTTTACTTAGAACATAAAGAAGAAGCCAAAATTTGATAGCAACTCTTTAATGACATCTTGTTTGGTGTTTCATTGGCACCCGACATGTTTGTTTTCAACATTTTACTGTGTAAGGGCATGTTTTGTTGTCTGATGGTTTGTGAGCTAATGAACAGCATACATACTTCTAGACGTGCATATTGGGTGTGTGTGTGTGTGTTTGTGTAGTAGTAGTAGTAGCAGTAGTATTAGTGAGGGCTTCCCAGGCACTGCTAGTGGTAAAGAACCCACCTGCCAATGTAGGAGACATAAGAGATGCAGGTTCCATCCCTGGGTTGGAAAGATCCCCTGGAAGAGGGCATGGCAACCCACTCCAGTATTCTAGCCTGGAGAATCCCATGGACAGAGGAGCCTGGTGGGGCTACAGTCCATGGGGTCATACAGAGTTGGACATGACTGAAGTGACTTGGCATGCATTCTCATGTAGTATTAAATATACTAATATACAATAATATATAAAAGTTAGTGTTGTATTTGCTCAAAAATCATACAATATAAATGTCATGGAGCTCTTTGCTCCACTCATCTTAATTACAAAGTCCTCAGACTTCTCTCTCTATAATCAGTCAGATAAGTTTGTTGTGTGGCTGGTTTTGTTTTGTTTCCTTTTAAGACTGAATGGTAATCAAGATGATGCTCTTGGTCTCAAGGTGCTTAAATTTAAGGAGGTGTGGGGAACAGAAACAGCACTCACTTAACTGGTAACTCGACAAAGCAAATCCAGAGACTAGTGGTTTAAAGGAGGTCATGGAATAGTGGATGAGGAGAAGATGCTTTAGCTTGGCTAGTTGAATAAAACTTTCTTAAGAAATGAGTATGTGATATGAGGAGGATTCTGTCCCTCCTGGCTATCCCTTTGGACTCTACTCATGGGATTTGTGGGGTAGAGAGGGAGCAGAGGCAGTAGGAAACGAGGCACATTGGCCAGGATTTGGGAAGTGTCTACACGGTAGGCAAATGCAGGGGAATGGAGAGAAAGATCCTGGAGGAGCCATGATATGTGAGAACAATGGAAGAGAAACTAGGGGAAAAAAAGTATGACTTTAGACATTGTGCCCTTTCATGGTATTTAAGAAATGCAAGTAATTGCACAAACTATTTTGAAATCATGTGACATTTCTTCTTTTCCACAATAGTGACATTTATTATGTTAGAAGTATGGGACTTAAGAGTTGACTGTGTTCAGATAGAGCTGAGATAATTCATCCTTTTATAGCCTCATTTTTTCTCAGCTGTAAACTGGGGGAAATAAAGACACGTAACTGTGCTGAATGATTTAATATTTGTGAACTGCTTTAAAAAATATCTGATGCATAATCATTGCTAAATAATTGTTGCTATTAATTTGCTGTTAATGTTAAAATAGTTTGTGTGGATGAATGCATATTCTCTGTAAAATTAATTACTTTCGCTAGACAATGTTTATGGAAAAGTAGCTTTTTTCTTGATTGGAATTCTCCTAAAAATTATTCCCCAATTTCACAAAGCTATTGTAAATACCATGCAGGACTTTCAGCTATCAGTTGTACAAAATTTGATGACATAAAATCAGCATTATTTTGTTTATAAACATAACTACCCAATAGCTAGTTATAAACCTGGAGGGAGAAGAAACTAATTAACAACATCATAAATGCAAAGGGACATAAGGAAATCAAGGCAAAAGAAAGAGTTTGATGATCCATATTTTAAAGGAGTGTTGTTTTTTTTTTTAAATAATTGAAATTAAAGAAATCCCTTCACACTGCAAAATTCAAATTAGACTTTTTTGAGTGTTAAAGATTAGATTCCTTATATTTTTACTTAATACCTAGTATCTTTTAAGTTCTCTAATGAGATAACGCATATATTTGTGGTCCCTAGCCTCTAGGGATCATAGCTTTGTCAGGAAGTAAGGAACAAAACATGGATAATTAATGATGTTACAAAGGAATGAATGCATTTTAAAGATATGAATAAAGAGTTCTGAGAACACAGAGATAAGAACAATTAACACAGTTTCTCAGAGAGGGAGACATATTAGTTTGGCCTTGAAAGATGTCAGGTGAAATTACCCAGTGGAGAAGGAAGCGTAAAATCATTCCAGATAGAAGATTGATCGTGAACAAGGCCTGGAGACCCACAGAAGTTGGGAGGAACTAACAATGTGGGGGGATGAAAGGCATGACTGAGTCATTAAACATTTTCTATATTGTGTGAAGGACATTAAATTTTGTTACTTTTATTTAGTTAAGACATTCAGTGATTTTAAGGACAGACAGGTCGTTACTAGAATCATCTATAAAGATAATCATTCTGGACATTCCTATCTAGAAATGACAGGCTAGGCACTGGGACTTTTCTGACCAATAATATGATTTTTCTAGGAGTGGTGCTATCAAGTAAGGTTTATGTAGGCCTTTGTAAATACTCTGTAAGGTGAGCTGTGTGATCTTGAGAAAAAAGAAGAAAGCAGGAGGGATAACCCTCTCTGACTTCAGACAATACTACAAAGGTACAATAATGAAAAGAACATGGTATTGGCACAAAAACAGACATGTAGTTCAATGGAACAGAATAGAGAGCCTAGAAATAAATCCACACACATATGGTTAATTAATCTTCAACAAAGAAGGCAAGATTATACAATAGATGAAAGTCTCATCAGCAAGTGGCATTGGGAAAGCTGGACAGCCTCCTGTAAATCAGAAGTTAGAACACACCCTCACACCATACACAAGAATAAATTCAAAATGGCTCACAGACTTTAATGAAAGACATGACGCTGTAAAGCTCCTAGAAGGGAACATAGGCAAAACATTCTCTGACACAAATTGCACCAATGTTTTCTTAGGTCAGTCTACCAAGGCGATAGAAAGTGAAGTAAAAGTGTCAGTAACTCATTCATGTCTGACTCATTGCAACCCCATGGACTGTAGCCCGCCAGGCTCCTCTGTCCATAGGATTTTCCAGGCAAGAATACTACAGTGAGTTGCCATTTCCTTCTCTAGGATATATACATATATGAAAAAGAGAGAGAGAGTGAATGCTCATTTTCAAACAAAGATTATGAACAACTTGAAAATAGAGCAGAGGATACATATAGAGACCAAAATATCTTTTTTTGGCTATCATTAAGAATGGGTAAGTCAGAAGATTGACATTGGATTAATTAGTTAGATGAACTTGCTACTTCTATATCCCAGAATTTGATGTGGAATCACTCAGTCCCAAATGGGTCTGGACCAGGGCAGCAGTATTAATCACTTGGAGTGACTCAGGTCAGATAACTTGAAGGGTCACTGGACAATGTAGGCTTAAGCCCCAAGAGGAACAAATACAATGCAGAGTTGAACATTTAAGTTCTCTCAGATTTATGTGTGTGATTGTCATTCCAAATTCTCTAAGATGAAGAGTATAAATAAATGGAATATACCCACAAGGGTCACAACAGTGGAGTTCCCTATACCTGAAAGAAAATAAGATGCAAAGAGATGAAGTATTTTTCTCACTCGAGCAGTATTTGAACCCTGATCGTCACTGTGGACCCCATCATGTTTTCATTATACTGACTAAACTTAACTCTGGGTCATTGATTCTCATTTTTTCCCCTCCCTCAATCAGGGCCTTGAGATAAAAAGGAAGCCAAAGTCTTCTGACTAGAGGACAGCTGAGTTTTGGAAAGACAGCAGTTAGTTTTTGACTCTCTGCACTTAAAAGTTAAGACTCCTGGAATGCTGTTCCAATATGGGCATTAGGCTAAACATGCTGCATAGAGAAAAATGCTCTATGGTCTTTGTGCAAAAGCTCTTTCTGAGTGAAAGCTGCCAGTGAGCATTAGTGGTATCCAAGCGAGAGCTACTATGCAGCCTGCTGTGCCTTCAGAGAGGAAGATTTTGATGATTCTACTAAAAAAAAAAAAAAAAAAAAAAAAGACTTTCCCTCATCATTGACTTTGTATTATTAAAATTTTAAGTCTGGTATTATGTTTCTATGTGGACTTCTCCATTTTGATGGGCCAGGAAAGTAAAATTATATCATTAGTGATGTCTTCATTACATCATCTGGGGAGTTAATCAAATGAAGACCTACTCTTCTTCCTAAGTAATTATACCTCTCTGCATATCCCGTGCTGCCTTTGCTGAGAAAATGGTGTTCTTTTTTAACTTAGCCGCACAATGAACTTGGTAAAATGTGCACAATAAAAGAGGTTCCTATTTTGAGCTGCTTTTTAACTAAGAATATTTTATACTACTGCACCTCTATTGTCTTTAACACACTGACATTATGTAAATTTAATATGTTAATCCCCAACTCTATGCAGTCTTATTCCATTTAAACTTTTTACTCCTTTTGTTACCAGAGAGAAGAAACAAAAAGAAAAAGAAAAAATAGTATGTAAGAACATCTGGGGAGTTAATCAAATGAAGACCTACTCTTCTTCCTAAGTAATTATACCTCTCTGCATATCCCGTGCTGCCTTTGCTGAGAAAATGGTGTTCTTTTTTAACTTAGCCGCACAATGAACTTGGTAAAATGTGCACAATAAAAGAGGTTCCTATTTTGAGCTGCTTTTTAACTAAGAATATTTTATACTACTGCACCTCTATTGTCTTTAACACACTGACATTATGTAAATTTAATATGTTAATCCCCAACTCTATGCAGTCTTATTCCATTTAAACTTTTTACTCCTTTTGTTACCAGAGAGAAGAAACAAAAAGAAAAAGAAAAAATAGTATGTAAGAAAAGACTCCTGCCAAAAATAATAGCTATGTTCAATGTTTTCCCTGTTTTTTTATTGTTTAAAATGTGCTTTTCCTGCCAAGGTCCCATTAAAGTGCATTACCTCCACATGCTAATAGACTAATTAAAATATGAATAAATTAAAATAAAAACATTTCCTATAAACTTTTTTTAAAAAACCTTTTCTGGTGAACTTGGAGTTAGAGCTTTTCTGAACTTGGAGTGATCAAAAATATATCTTTTTTACTTTATTGTTTTCTAGCTAAGGAAACTTCAACTCCCACTGTTGTCTTCCATATAAACCTAGGAGTGGATGGTACTGTGTAGAATTAGAAGACAGGTGTTATTTAGGATCAGTAAGTCTACATTGGAAGCTTGGCTGTGTAATCTTGTTTTTAATGTCTTTTAACTTCTCTGTGCCATTCTTTTCTTGTATATGAAATGTGTATCAATTCACTCCATTTCAAGAGGATATTATAAAGAAGAGATGGTGGCTTTGACAAGGCCTTACTTGAATCTGTCTAGCCCTGGTATACAGAATTACATCTGCTTTATCTTTTATCCTAATCATTCAGTCCAGGTACAGAACAAAATAGGACTTGGAACATGTTCATCACTAGTATATAGTTTTGAGGACTATGGTGTAGGTTAGATTGTGGAGGTCTGTGAAAGCTTATCTGAACAATGGCTAAGAAGAGCTTGGCTGAACCATCTGTGTCCCTGGTGTCCTAGGTAAATAAGAGAAAGCAAACAGTAATCCAAGATGTGAGGCAATTTATTGGATTCTAGAAAGCAATCTCTATTCTTTAAATGTTGCTAATTGAATCTTGTAACTTTTGGGTTTTTAATAAGTATCCAAAAGCATATTATAGACTACACTTAAAACTTAAAATGTCATTACAAATTGGACAGATTACACACTAACTCATACTTTTCATTAGTAGGGGAGAAGATTGCATTTATCAGTCCTCTATAGCGGTTTTTAGGTACCTAAATAAATGTGTCATTGCTAAGACAAAGAGTTTGATCAAGTAATTGATTGAGGCATTATAATAAGTAGTTGATGTAATGAAGTCAGGGAGGAGTGGACTGAATGGTATGCATCAGGATTTCCCTTGCCATAAAAGGCATGGTTTCACAAGATCTGCGGGATCCATATCATGAAGTTTCGTAGCTTAGGAAGTCTTGGACAAGCATCTAATGAATAGATTCTCCTGATTGTGCCCTAGAACAGAAAGATTTTTTTTTTTCCCTTCAGACCATCTAACACCTCCAATGTCTTTTAGAAAAATGGAGGTTGTAGTTTATTCTAAAATGCCTGGATCTTTCTCACATATGGTGTCGTTTAGAAATTGAGTTTTGCATCACTTGATTACAGCTGCATAATTTCACTGAAATAAACAACTCCTCTTCCAACAACACATATTTCTAATCATAGATAATGTTTGGCGCTTGGAATCCTTTCCTCATCTCAGAGAGGGATTTATAAGACATAATCATAAAAGTAAAATGAATGAATGTCTTTTCCTTATGTTTGTGGGTTCCTGGAATAAAACGCAAGAGTTCCTAAGAAGAGAGGAGATCAAAGAGCATCAACTTTGGGATTCAGAAATCAAATTTGGCTCCTCAATCTCAGGGCAGCTCTTGTTATCAAATTGTAAATACCAATCCTTCTTATACCCAATTCCAAACTGGATTAAGCCTTTTTAATGATCCATGTACTTAATATTCACTTATTCATTCACCAAATATTTGAGTCACTACTCTATTTAGTTACAATGGGAAATGAAGGATAGGTATTCATTGATCAACAGCCAGGATCCATGAGCTCAAGGAGTTTGTGTTCTGCTGGAAGAGATAGACAATGATCAAGTAAAGAAATAATTCATTACATGATCTCATTGTGATAGTGACAATAACAAAAAGGACCTACTTATATATGGGAAAACATGTAAAACTTTAAGCTCAGGAAAATTTTTTAAAAAGGGAAAAGAGGACTTTCCAGGCAGAAATAGGAATTTCACATCTTTAAGGAGAAAGAAAACCTTCTTTATATGAGAAGTTACTGAGTTTTCTGGTGTTAATCTGTGACTCTCCACCCTTCCTATTCTGTTCCTTCTGGCTATCTTGTTTTCTTGTCTGTCGACTGCTGATACCTACATCTCCAGCTTAGATGTCTTCTTTGAGATCCAGATTTTAGGTACAATTTGTCCATTGAACCCCTCAAAGTATGTGTCTCACACCTCAGTGTGACTGTGACCAAAATGAAAGTCTTTGCTTTCCTTTCAGTCCTTCACCATGCCCGATACTCTTTGCCCTCTCTTTCCACTTCATCGTTATGTCTGATTGGTAACCAAAGTTCATCAGTTCATCCTTAGGTTTTTTCCCTGTATATATATTCCATCTCCCTAGCCTCTTGTCCCTTTTCTCCTAGTCTTCTCTTCGTACCTGCTGCTTTCTCTCTACTTCAGGTTTTTGTCTAATATTCCTTTTTACAGCCTCAGAATGAATTTTTATAAATCCCAAATCTTCATGTCACATCCCTGTGTAAACTTCTAGTGATTTCTCATGGTCACAAGAGTAAGTGCAATATCTCATTGACATTGAAAACCCATAACTGTCTGGAAACCAGTATATTTTTCTTGACTTTCCCCTAATAATCCTCTATTTAAAAGTTTATAACTTTATTATTTTGTTGATTATATTTATTTTGTAGTAAATATCTTCTGTCTATTTCATTCAAGAAGAGTAAAGTCTACTTGTTTGCCTTTGCACATAATGTGCATTCAGCTCAGATTGCAGCCTGCTTCTTTGTGTGCCAGTCGTTCTTCTTGTCATACTTTGAAAATGAAAGTGAAAGTCACTCAGTTGTGTCTGACTCTTTGCGACCCCATGGACTATACATTCCATGGAATTCTCCAGGCCAGAATACTAGAGTGGGTAGCCTTTCCCTTCTCCAGGGGATATCCCCAAGCCAGGGATTGAACCCAGGTCTCCCTCATTGCAGGTGGATTCTTTACCAGCTGAGCCACAAGGGAAGCCCATATTGTATATTATGTATTATTCCATATTACATATCACCCCATATTGTCATACTTTAGTCCCATATTATGTATGAGATTCATCACTTGGAAGTTACATCTATCTGATCATTAGATTCTAATGATAGAATGAGTCTTTTGAATCCGGGAATTTTTCCTTTATTATTGCTTTGTTATATCTTCCAACCACTTAAACACATAAGAGGGCATTTGGTACAGAGTAAGTTATTGAATGAGTGCTAGCAGGAGTTGCTAGTGTACAGAAGTATCTTTTCAAAAACCACTTTCTTTTGTGATTTAAAAACTTTAAAATGAATGACACATATGTCTCTACAACAGAGAAATTACAAGCTCACTTAAACATCAAATCCTCATTTGGGAACAAGTTAGATTGAGAAGAATGTATCTGAAATCAACGAGCAGAATGTCTATGTGCTTAAAATGCTGTCTCTACAGTCACTGTGATGAGAAAAAGGATTGACATTCTCAGCCTCTCTGAAAAACAGGCCTTGAAGTATCAGGCTTCGTTGATTATTCAGTAAGCTGTTATAATAAGGCCACAACCAGAAAGTTCTAGAGGGAAGTAGAAGGAAAGAAAGCTTTGGGCTCTTACTGACATAATTTTACATTTAGTCAGTATCATTCAAAGATTCAGAGTACCTTATGCTATTTTGTGCCTATGCACTCGAATTTCAGCCACTTTTAATCTACCACGATCTGGCTTCTGTGAAAAAGAAAGTATGTTTTGACTTGTCTTTGTTGGGAGCATACTAGTTATAGGTTGGAAAAAGGGGAGGGGAACAAAGTGAAGAGAAAGAGAAATCTGTATATTAAACCCTCTAGAGCAGTGATTCTCAACCAAGGGTGATTTTGCTCAATAGGGAATATTTGGTAAAGTTAAGAAACACTGTTACTTATCATGAGACAGATACTAGTGGCATCTAGTGAGTAGGTACCAGAGCTGCTACCAAACATCATACAACATATAGGATAACCAACCCCCTTCAAGGAAGAATGTGTGTGTGTGTACTCAGTCTTGTCCAAGTCTTTGCAACCCCATGGACTGGAGCCTGGAAGCTTCCTCTGTCCATGAAATTTTCCAGGTGAGAATAGTGAAGATATTCTTCTCCAGCATAACTTCCCAACCCAGGGATTGAATGTGTGTCTCCTGTGTCTCCTTCACTGGCAGGCAAATTTTTTACTGCTGCACTGCCTGGGAAGCCAACAAAGAATAAGCCAGCCCCAAACATCAATAGTGTCAAGGTTAAGACATCCAGCTCCATAGTCAGTGGCATTAACTGATTCTGTGACTTAAGAGAGTCACTTCTAATTTTAGGGTTTCATTTAATTCATTTGTGATAGAAAGAGCTTGGACTTAGATGGTTATTGAATTTTCTTTGGTATTCAGTGTTGTATAAGTCCTAACTCTAATATGGGATAGAAGAATAAAAATGTTATAAAATAGAAAAATAGAGTAAGCAAAAACACATGGTAAAGACTTGAGTCATTTGCTTTGAAATGTAGTTGATTTAAAACAGTTTANGGGGGCAGAGAGTTGGACATGACTGAGCGACTGAACTGATTGACACGTGGATGTGGATTCTATAGAAGTGGTACTTTAAACCAAATTCCAGAGCAGAAATAGAGACACAGGCATCGAAAAACAATATGTGGACACCAAGGGAGAAGAGGACGGTGGGATAACTGGTAGACTGGGGCTGACCTATATACACGATTGATGTTCTTGTTCAGTTGCTACATGGTGTTCAACTCTTTGAGACCCCATGGACTGCAGCACGCTGGGTTTCCCTCCCTGTCTTTCACTACCTCTTGGAATTCGCTCAAAGTCATGTCCATTGCGGCAGTGATACCTTTCCACTATCTTATGCTCTGTCACCTCCTTCTCCTCCTGTACTCAATTTCCCCTGCATCTTTCCCTTCTTTCTTTCTTCCTTTTGATACTATTGATATACATATAAAATAGGGAACTAGAGAGAAGCTACCACACAGCAGAGGGAAATCTACTCAGTGGTGACTCAATGGGAAGGAGATCCAAAATAGTTGATGTATGTATACAGATAGCTGATTCACTTTGATGGAAGCAGAAATGAACACACTGTAAAGCGACTGTCAGTCCAGTTCAGTCGCTCAGGCATGTCCGACTCTTTGTGACCCCATGAATTGCAGCACGCCAGGCCTCCCTGTCCATCACCAACTCCTGGAGTTCACCCAGACTCACGCCCATGGAGTCCGTGATGCCATCCAGCCATCTCATCTCCTGTCATCCCCTTCTCCTCCTGCCCCCAATCCCTCCCAGCATCAGAGTCTTTTCCAATGAGTCAACTCTTCGCCTGAGGTGGCCAAAGTACTGGAGCTTCAGCTTCAGCATCATTCCTTCCAAAGAAATCTATAGGCCAATACAAACTTTATAACAATTCTATACACACATGCATGCTTTCTCAGTAATTCGCAAACATACAACCTACTGGAGAGCAGTCTTTGTTTTACACATACATGAGAAGTAAATATAAAGAGAATCATATATCTGTTTATTTCAAAACCTAACAGTTTTACAAATTGGATTCATAGAGAACTAATTTATGAAGCCAATTTCCTATATTTTCCACTATGAATGTGTAACAACTATCGACTGTGAAGTCAATTTCTAAATATTTCAACACCACAGTCAACAAACCCGTTAATGCTTTTTTTTTTTTTTGTATGTTGAATCATCTCAGGAGTCCTTTAATTGGAATGCCTTATCAAAATGAAGGAATTTCCCTGATGGACCAGAGGTGAGGACTATGCCTTCTGATGCATAGGGTATGGGTTTGATCCCTGGCTGGGGAGTTAAGATAGTGTGTGTGTGTGTGTGTGTGTGTGACTCAGTCGTGTCTTATTGTTTGCCACCCCATGGACTGTAGCCTGCCAGGCTCTTCTGTCCATGGGATGTTCCAGTCAAGAATACTGGAGTGGGTTGCCATTTCCTTCTCCAGTAAGATTACACCTGCCTTAGGGCCAAAAAACAAAACCATAAAACAGATGCAAAATAGCAACAAATTCAATAATGAGTTTAAAAAAATGGTTCCCATAAAAAATTCTTTTAAAAAAAGTGAACATACTTGTAGAATTTTGATAGATAAAACCAGCCCAGGGAACCTTGCAAAACACATTCATACTTCCTGTTCTCAAGTTGTATTGTGCTCTTACAGATACACACTAAACTCACTCATCCAACTATGCTCAGAGCATCACTCAAAACATGCTCTATGGAAATACTCCTTTCCGAAACAGGACACAAAACACCCTAAGTTCTCATCTTTCTTTGTTCTTCATCTGCAACTTATAAACAGGGGTTTATTTAGCAATTCTTTGTTTCTTGCATTAACATGCATCTCTCTCCTTGCACAGGAAGACAGCTCGCTGGATGTTGCACTGAGGCTGTCTGCTTACTGCTGAATACTGAGGTTTAGGCTCCTGTTGGTGCTAAATCTGTATTTACTGAACTCAGACCAAAGCGTGGACAGGAAGAATCTTAGAAAAAAACATGTTCTCTATGATTCACATGGGGGTAAACATTTATAGCATGCAGGACATGCAGGCAAACTGTGTCCTAAACGTATTCTCCAGTCTGTTACTATCAGACAAAGGCAATATCAAGGCATTCCGTAGACAATGAAACTCTTCTCCCATCCAGTGAACACATGTTGAGAAGGGTGGATATGAAGTTAACTGTTGATATTGGCTTTGCTTCCAACCTAAAATTACCTGAGACTGAACCATTATTATATAAGGTGGCTGCTCCTGCTAAGTCACTTCAGTTGTGTCTGACTCTGTGCGACCCCATAGATGGCAGCCCATGAAACTCCCCTGTCTCTGGGATTCTCCAGGCAAGAACACCGGAGTGGCTTGCCATTTCCTTCTCCAATGCATGAAAGTGAAAAGTCAAAGTGAAGTCACTCAGTCGTATCTGACTCTTAGCTACCCCATGGACTGTAGCCTACTAGGCTCCTCCATCCATGGGATTTTCCAGGCAAGAGTACTGGAGTGGGTTGCCATTGCCTTCTCTGATATAGGGTGGAGGGGTGGAAAATTGATATTAATAATAACACTCTTGTACCAAGGACTAAATCAACAGACTGAGTGAAACATCCACAGAGGAATTCAGTTCAGTTTCAATGCAGTCGCTCAGTCATATCTGACTCTTTGTGACCCCATGGACTGCAGCACGCCAGGCCTCCCTGTCTATCACCAGCTCCCGGAGCTTACTCAAACTCATATCCATCGGGACGGTGATGCCATCCAACCATCTCATCCTCTGTTGGCTCCTTCTCCTCCTGCCTTCAATCTATCCCAGGATCAGGGTCTTTTCCAATGAGTCAGCTCTTCGCATGAGGTGGCCAAAGTACTGGAGCTTCAGCTTCAGCATCATTCCTTCCAAAGAAATCCCAGGGCTGATCTCCTTCAGAATGGACTGCAGTCCAAGGGACTCTCAAGAGTCTTCTCCAACACCACAATTCAAAGCATTGATTCTTTGGTGCTCAGCCTAAGAATTAACTGTCCATAATTGAGTAAAAGTAACACACCCACTGCAATGAAAACAGACATTGACCAATAAATCCCAATATGAGAACATGAAAGCAGGGGTGCAGAGTGGCAAGACACAATGGGACCTTTCTCTATGGGACCTACTTCAGCTTCAGCATCATTCCTTCCAAAGAAATCCCAGGGCTGATCTCCTTCAGAATGGACTGCAGTCCAAGGGACTCTCAAGAGTCTTCTCCAACACCACAATTCAAAGCATTGATTCTTTGGTGCTCAGCCTAAGAATTAACTGTCCATAATTGAGTAAAAGTAACACACCCACTGCAATGAAAACAGACATTGACCAATAAATCCCAATATGAGAACATGAAAGCAGGGGTGCAGAGTGGCAAGACACAATGGGACCTTTCTCTATGGGATCTGTCCTCTCTGATATCTGCAGGAAATTTCCTCCTGTCCATGTCAACCTGCAAACCTTAAAGTTTCCAAACTGTGAAGAAAGCTGAGCACCAAAGAATTCATGCTTTTGAACTGTGGTGCTGGAGAAGACTCTTGAGAGTCCCTTGGACTGCAAGGAGATCCAACCATTCTGAAGGAGATCAGCCCTGGGATTTCTTTGGAGGGCATGATACAAAAGCTGAAGCTCCAGTACTTTGGCCACCTCATGCGAAGAGTGGACTCATTGGAAAAGACTCTGATGCTGGGAGGGACTGGGGTCAGGAGGAAAAGGGGATCACAGAGGATGAGATGGCTGATTGGCATCACCAATTCAATGGACGTGGGTTTAGGTGAACTCCAGGAGTTGGTGATGGACAGGGAAGCCTGGCATGCTGCAATTCATGGGGTTGCAGAGTCAGATATGACTGAGCGACTGAACTGACTGAACTCAGGAACGTAATGGACATGTCACTTCTCTATTTTTTTCACATCTCTCTTTTCCTCTCCACCTGGAGTGCTTCGAGGGGTCCTCAATGGCAACACAAGCTCAAAGGAAGCTCTGAGTGGTGAGGATTTCTAGCAGGAAACCTTGAGATATAGTATAGATGTTACCTCCTCTGCTCACCTGGAGTGTTTACCCTTTGCTTGGGCTGTGTCCACCTCAAAGTGTTTCTCTGACATTTACTGGAAAATTGTAAATCTGTCCTGAGTCATACTAATGAGGTACCTTTGGAAGCTATGTTGAAATGTACAACCTGAGTGACTATTTTCGAGGAATTCCTACTCTGTGTTATCCTGCTTCTAAGTGACTATTCCTAGAGAATGAGACGGAGGTCTTCCTTCCATGCTTATACATTCTTGTTTGTCTAACTGGGCTTCCCTGTGGCTTTAATGGCAAAGAATCTGCCTACAGTGCAGGAGACCCAGGTTCGATGCCTTCTTCCCTTGAAGAAGGAAACGGCAGCCCACTCCAGTATTCTTGCCTGCAGAATCACATGGGCAGAGGAGTCTGGTGGGCTACAGTCCATGGGGTTGCAAAGAGTCAGACATCAGTGAGGGACAAACACTGTCATTTGTCTACATGGACCTTGATGTCTCTCTTTCCTTGTCACCACAGTTCTCAGGGAAATCACAGTCGGGGTGTAGGGTGTCTTCTAAACACACCTGGGCCAGTGACCTCGGGCTTTCTAGAGCCTTCTTCCTTGTCCACTGGACAGTGCTGACTGGGACCTCTTCCTTCAAACCCACACTCCCATGCATGTGACTAATGATCCTGGACATGGCTCTGGATTCAGGGTTCTAAACAGGCCCTTCGGTCTTTCTTTTCACCAAACATTGCCCCTGTTATACACATGCTTGCCCAAATCTGCCCATGAAAAACACCACCCCGACACACTCCACCCTCCGCCTCCACCAGGAAACAGCCTGAGTCAGGACTGCCCTTGTGGTCCAGTGGTTAAGACTTACACTTCCACTGAAGAAGGTGCTGGTTCCATCCCTAGTCAGGAAACTAAGATCACTGGTTGAGAAAAATTATAAAGAACAGATTCTTTGACTGTTTAAGTGACCTTGAAACTAACTGATGCTGCTGCTGCTAAGTCACTTCAGTCGTGTCCGACTCTGTATGACCCCATAGACGGCAGTCCACCAGGCTCCCTCATCCTTGGGATTCTCCAGGCAAGAACACTGGAGTGGGTTGCCATTTCCTTCTCCAATGCATGAAAGTCAAAAGTGAAAGTGAAGTTGCTCAGTTATGTCCAACTCTCTGCGACCCTATGGACTGCAGCCTACTAGGCTCCTCCATCCATGGGATTGTAATTAACTAGGTATTTGTAAAGTGAAAGTGTTAGTGGCTCAGTCATGTTGGACTCTTTGTCACCCCATGGGCTATATAGTCCATGGAATTCTCCAGCCCAGAATATTGGAGTGGGTAGCCTTTCCCTTCTCTAGGAGATCTTCCCAACCCAGGGATCGAACCCAGGTCTCCCACACTGCAGGCGGATTCTTTACCAGCTGAGCTGCAAGGGTATTTAGGGTAAGGAAATTTGCTTCTTCCCTCAAAATTCTAGAAATTACAAGAACTACTGTGTTGCTTTTTCCCTTGCCTGAGAAACAACTAAGTCAGTGAGTGAATGACACATTACAGATGGGATGGATAAAGGGGTGTCTTCAAAGGGAGAGATGAAAATGCGTTGCTGACATAGCCTTTCAGAGCATGTTAAGGGGGCACTGCTCAGATCATGCTCTTAGTTATGAGGACAGAGCCTGCTCTGGGGCAGGAGGAGCTGATTAACTTTGTGCTGATGTCCTCCTCACTTCAGAGAAGTAGGAGGCTTTCTAAGGTTCTCTCAGGAAATCATTTAACTTCATGAAACCACACACTCAATTTTACTTTAAGAAAGTAAGTTTTAAACCACTTCCTCAATGTTAAGGAAACAATATGAAACAATACAGGAGCAGGAGATGTGTGTGTTCTGGACAGTTTACCCATTTTGGATCTCAAGATGCTAAGGAAAATAAATCCTCCTGACCTGAAATATAGGAAGCGTATTGTGATTTCTCAGTCACTCTAAAGGTCAAATGTCCAGATTCACTCAACCTTCTCCTAAAGCAATCTGCATGATTTAAATACAAAATGTCATGAAAGTTTATCCATGCAAAGCAGGATATTGAAGATGACTCCTGTGCAACCTTGATCTTAGGAGGAACAACCATTGGTTCATGACATCAAGCCAACATAACAATCCTGTTAAGGTGGCACCAATTTCCATCCTTTCCAACCTCTGGGACACCCTAGCCTTGACAGAAGAAGGACCACAGGAGACACAAGAGGAAGGTTCTTTTCTTCACTCTTCTCCTTGGTGTGGTTTGTGCTGCCCATGAAGAGGAAGCTGAGCAAAGTCTCTCAGAGATACCAGGGAAGGTCTGCTCTGGGAGGAGGTCTTGGGTGTGTGTGTGTGTGTGTACATTTTCTGGTTTTGTTATGTTGATCCGTAGGCAAGTTGTGTCCCTTCAACACAACTTTGTTGCAGTCAGTGGCTCTAGACCTCTCCTGTTTGGGGTCTGCCTCGTCTCTACTGGGTACTGACTCTTATGCATTTTTCCTGCTCTTATAACAGAGAAAGAGGATCAGCCAAATAGCTGTTGGAGTTCTAGCACTTGACATCAGAGCTCAAGCTATCTCAGAAATGTCTCCATTCCTTCTTTTACTCTGATTTTGATTTTGACGTTGTTTTATAAATCCTTCTATCTTCAGTGAATTTAGACAATGTGTGCTGATTTCTAGAATGGCTGGGAAGCTCATGCTGGATGCAATAAAAAGACAAGGACTAATTTTCTAAGGGGGATTTTACGTTTAGTTTTCAAGACACTGCAGAACTCTGTACATTGCATCCGCTGACCCAGGGTTAACTCACAACACATCAACGCACCATTCAGGGTTTACGTGTGTGATGTTGTGTTTGATGATGAAAAGGCCACAGTAGACATCTACTTCTGGGTTGAGGAATAAAAATAACCCAGAAGGAAAACATCTGTAAACCCCGAGCCTGAGGGAGGGTGTGCCTTCCCCGTCTGCAGGGAGCTCTCTGGGTGATGTTGACAGCAGGACGCCCTGAACTGTGGGGATGAGCAGGGTCTCTGAGCTGGGGGAACAGGTCCCCTGTGAGCCTCCAGGGAATGTCCTGGAGCCTGAGCCTAGAGGGAGGTCCCAGAAGCTCCACTGGCATCAACTCATTAAAGGAAAGAGGGACATGGCAGCGAGGAGAGGCTCGTGTCCTGGAGCCCACAGTCCCTGCCAGGGGCTTGACACCTTCCTATGGAATTTGTAAGACATGGTTCCCACTGAGCCCAGAAGCCAAGGGTGGGGGGGGGGGGAAGCACACAGTGAGCTCTGCCCGCAGGGCATCCTCACAGGACGTTTCATCACCACTGAGTTTATTAGAGACTCACAGCCCCAAGGACCACTCAGGGAATGCCCACTACATTGCAGACGGTTTACTAAGAGCATGCAAACTCAGAGACGTATATGGAGGAATAAAAACATTCACAAAAAATGTTTTTGCTAGAGAGAGTGACTTATGGATATACAAACATACATATGTTTATATATTATATATCATATATGTATATATTTGATAGTATGCTTGCTGGCTTCCTAAGTTGATTTGCTTGTGTCCGACCCTTTGAGACCCCATGAACCACAGCACGCCAGGCCTCCCTGTCCAGCACCAACTCCCAGAGTCCACCTAAACCCATGTCCATCGAGTCGGTGATGCCATCCAACCATCTCATCCTCTGTCGTCTCCTTCTCCTCCTGCCCTCAATTTTTCCCATCATCAGGGTCTTTTCAAATGAGTCAGCTCTTCCCATCAGGTGGCCAAAGAATTGGAGTTTCAGCTTGAGCATCATTCCTTTCAATGAATATTCAGGACTAATTTCCTTTAGGATGGACTGGTTGGATCTCCTTGCAGTCCAAGGGACTCTCAAGAGTCATCTCCAATACCACAGTTCAAAAGCATCAATTCTTTGTGCTCAGTTTCCTAAATTTGCTGGCATATTGAGTACAACACTTTCACAGCATCATTTTTTAGGATTTGAAATAGTTCAACTGGAATTCCATCACCTCCACTAGCTTTGCTCATAGTGATGCTTCCTAAGGCCCACTTTATTTTGCACTCCAGGGTGTCTGGACAGAGGATGAGATGGTTGGATGGCATCACTGACTCAATGGACAAGGGTTTGGGTAAACTCCGGGTGTTGGTGATGGACAGAGAGTCCTGGCGTGCTGAGGTTCATGGGGTCACAGAGTCAGACATGACTGAGACTGAAGTGAATTGAACTGATAGTGAGTCTAATTCTCGATTTTTTCATTTTATACCAGTTTCCCAATCCACTCTAAGCCTTGGAAAAGAAACTTTTGAAATACATCTTTGTCCTGATAGATTTTTGAATGCAGTGTTCTCACAAACATTACAAACAGCCCAAATAACCACAAAGAAGCAGTGAGAGGTGTAAATACTCCTAGCATAACACGTGTCCCTTTCAGGAAAGGAATTGGGTGAAACAGTGGAGTAAGTAAAGCACAGATCACCTCCCGTTATGATGTCTGACGTGGTGAGTGTCTGTCAGGGAGGAACCCTGTCTCCTATATGTTCGGGGCCAGAACGTGACCTGAGTGGCAGGTACAGACACTAGGAAGTTGATCAAGGAGAAGTAGGCGTCATATTGTGACAGATGGGGCCGCAAATTCAGGGAGCTCTTGTAAGTTTTGGGGTCCTGCTGTTTATGCTGGGGGGACCTAGTTACAGAGTTGGACAGGGACTAATTCTTAAGACAGACAGCATCTGTGTCATGGAAATGGTAACTGTATGAGGCTTAATTCATAACAACTGAAGGTCTTACTTGCACACTCAACTTCTTGTTTGGTATTCGGAAATTTCTACTGGTTGTAAATGGGAAAAATTCTGCTTTCTATGTCATGTTTTTCAGTGAAAGTAAATATTGAAGTAGAAGCCTGGTAGAAGTTCTATGAGCTGATAGAAGCAAAAGGTTTAAAAGGAAAGATATTGTGAAGTTCATCGACAGTGGTAGTGGAATTATAGTTTTTCCTAAAGATATCATTCACCTGATAAGAAAATATACTATCAAAGAAATCAACTTATTTAAAATTTCTTTCTGAATAAATAATCTTTTATATAATCACTTACTTGGGGAAAAGAATTAACAGCAACCAGAAAACAGCCTTAGAAACACTGGGGAGTGGTAGTAATTGGTGCATATTTTTTTTCGTGTCCTTTAGATCCTCCAGCAGATGAGTATGTTTCCTGTGGACCTTGGATTTCAACACCCCAGTGTAAGTGAATAGTCTGTTACTAATATTGTTTGGGTCTTTTCAAATCAGTCAGCTCTTCACATCAGTTCAGTTCAGTTCAGTCGCTCAGTCGTGTCCGACTCTTTGTGACCCCATGAATCGCAGCACGCCAGGCCTCCCTGTCCAGCACCAACTCCCAGAGTTCACTCAAACTCACGTCCATCGAGTTGGTGATGCCATTCAGCCATCTCATCCTCTCTTGTCCCCTTCTCCTCCTGCCCCCAGTCCCTCCCAGCATCAGAGTTTTTTCCAATGAGTCAACTCTTCACATGAGGTGGCCAAAGTACTGGAGTTCAGCTTTAGCATCATTTCTTCCAAAGAACACCCAGGACTGATCTCCTTTAGAATGGATTGGTTGGATATCCTTGCAGTCCAAGGGACTCTCAAGAGTCTTCTCCAACACCACAGTTCAAAAGCATCATTTCTTCGGCGCTCAGCCTTCTTTATAGTCCAACTCTCACATCCATACATGACCACTGGATAAACCATAGCCTTGACTAGATGGACTGTTTTTGACAAAGTAATGTCTCTGCTTTTTAATATGCTGTCTAGGTTGGTCATAACTTTTCTTCCAAGGAGTAAGTGTCTTTTAATTTCATGGCTGCAGTCACCATCTGCAGTGAAATATCCTTGCAGTCCAAGGGACTCTCAAGAGTCTTCTCCAACACCACAGTTCAAAAGCATCATTTCTTCGGCGCTCAGCCTTCTTTATAGTCCAACTCTCACATCCATACATGACCACTGGATAAACCATAGCCTTGACTAGATGGACTGTTTTTGACAAAGTAATGTCTCTGCTTTTTAATATGCTGTCTAGGTTGGTCATAACTTTTCTTCCAAGGAGTAAGTGTCTTTTAATTTCATGGCTGCAGTCACCATCTGCAGTGATTTTGGAACCCTCCAAAATAAAGTCAGCCACTTTTTCCACCGTTTTCCCATCAATTTGCCATGAAGTGATGGGACCGGATGACATGATCCTCGTTTTCTGAATGTTGAGCTTTAAGACAACTTTTCCGCTCTCCTCTTTCACTTTCAACAAGAGGAGCTAAAGCTCCTCCTCACTTTCTGCCATAAGGGTGGTGTCATCTGCATATCTGAGATTATTGATATTTCTCCCAGCAATCTTGATTCCAGCTTGTGTTTCTTCCAGTCCAGCATTTCTCATGATGTACTCTGCATAATTTTTTGTACAGTTCTTCCGTGTATTCTTGCCACCTCTTCTTAATATCTTCTGCTTCTGTTAGGTCCAGACCATTTCTGTCCTTTATCGAGCCCATCCTTGCATGAAATGTACTCTTGGTATCTCTAATTTTCTTGAAGAGATCTCTAGTCTTTCCCATTCTGTTCTTTTCCTCTATTTCTTTACATTGATTGCTGAAGAAGGCTTCTTATCTCTTCTTGCTATTCTTTGGAACTCTGCATTCAGATGCTTATATCTTTCCTTTTCCCCTTTGCTTTTTGCTTCTCTTCTTTTCACAGCTATTTGTAAGGCCTCTAACACATATATATGGAATTTAGAAAGATGGTAACGATAACTCTGTATGCGAGAGAGCAAAAGAGACACAGATGTATAGAACAGGCTTTTGGACTCTGTGGGAGAGGCAGAGGGTAGGATGACTTGGAAGAATGGCATTGAAACATGTATAATATCATGTATGAAATGAATCGCCAGTCCAGATTCTATGGACGATACTGGATGCTTGGGGCTGGTGCACTGGGACCCAGAGGGATGGTATGGGGAGGGAGGAGGGAGGGGGTTTCAAGATGGGCAACACGTGTATACCTGTGGTAGATTCATGCTGATGTATGGCAAAACCAATACAATATTGTAAAGTAATTAACCTCCAATTAAAATAAATAAATTTATATTTTAAAAATGACAAGGAACAGATTCTTTGACTGAGTGACCTTGAAAATAACTAGGTATTTAGAATTAGGATTTTTTTTCCCTTCAAAATCCTAGATATTACAAGAACCACTGTCTTGCTTTCTCACTTGCCTGAGAAATAACTGAGTCAATGAGTGAATGATGCATTCAGATTGGATGGATTAAGGAGCGTCTGGGAAGAGAGAGATGAAAATGCATTTGGTGACATATCTTTCAGAGCAGTTTTAGGGGCACTGATCAGGTCATGCTCCTAGTTACAAGGAGGACAGGACCCACTGTCGGGCAGGTGGAGGTGATTAACACTTTGTTCTGATGTCCTCCTCACTTAGAGAAGTAGGAGTCTTTCTAAAGTTCTCATAGGAAATCATTTAACTTCAGGAAACAACACACTCAATTTTACTTTAAGAAAATAAATTTTAAACCACTTGCTCCATGTTAAGGAAACAATAGGAAGCAACCCGGGAGTGGGGGATATGTGTCCTGGACAGTTTGTCCCATTTTGGATCTAAAGACAAAGGAAACAAATCCTCCGAACCTGAAATATTGGAAGTGTATTGTGATTTCTCAGTCACCCTAAAGGACAAATGTCCAGATTCACTCAACCTTCTCCTAAAGCAATCTGCATGATTAAAATCACAAAATATCATTGAAGGTCATCCCTACCAAGGAGGATATTGAAGATGACTTCTGTGTAACCCTGGGCTTAGGAGGAACAACCACTGGTTCATGACATCAAGGCAACATAACGACCCTATAAGAAGTGGCACCAATTCGCACCCTCTCCAACCACTGGGACACCCTCAGCCTCGACAGAAGAAGGACCCACAAGAGACCAGATGAAGGTTCTGTTCCTGACTCTTCTCCTTGGTCTGGTTTGTGCTGCTCAAGAGGACGATGCTGCGAAAAGTAGCAGCAGTATCAGCGTCGCAGAGGTAGCAAGGATGGTCTGACCTAGGAGGAGGTCTCGTGTGTGTGTGTGTGTGTGTGTGTGTGTGTACTTTCTCTGAGTTTGTTACGTTGATCCTAAGCAAGTTGTGGCCCTCCCACGCCACGCTGCTCCATTCACTGGCTCTATGTCTCTTCTGTTTGCTGTGTCTTCTCTACTGTGTATTAATTGACTCGTGCATTTTTACTGCTCCTGTAACAGAGAAAGAGGATCAGAAAAGTACTGTTGGATTTGAGATCTTGCATTTGACATCACAGCTTAACCTGTCTCTGAAATGTCTCCATTCCTTTTTTCACTCTGACTTCAGTTTATACCTTATTTTATAAATTCTGTTTTATTCAGTCAAGTTAGATCATGTGTGCTGATTTGCACAAGGGGTGGGAAACTCAAAAGGGAGGACTCTGGATGAAATAAAAAGACAAGGAGGAAAATCTCTAAGGTGAATTTTCTTGTTAGCTTTCAGGATCCTGGAGCACCATATACATTGCATCCAATTACCTGGTGATACCCTGTCAGAAAGGGTATCACCAATGAACAATGAACACCTTCCAATGAACACCCAGGACTGGTCTCCTTTAGGATGGACTGGTTGGATCTCTTGCAGTCCAAGGGACTCTCAAGAGTCTTCTCCAGCACCACAGTTCAAAAGCATCAATTCTTCAGTGCTCAGCCTTCTTTACAGTCCAACTCTCACATCCATACATGACCACTGGAAAAACCATAGCCTTGACTAAATGGACCTTTGTTGGCAATGTAATGTCTCTGCTTTTCAATATGCTGTCTAGATTGGTCATAACTTTCCTTTCAAGGACTAAGCGTCTTTTAATTTCATGGCTGCAGTCAACATCTGAAGTGATTTGGAGCCCCCCAAAATAAAATCTGCCACTGTTTCCCCTGTTTCCCCATCTATTTGCCATGAAGTGATGGGACCAGATGCCATGATCTTTGTTTTCTGAATGTTGAGCTTTAAGCCAACTTTTTCACTCCCCGCTTTCACTTTCATCAAGAGGCTCTTTAGTTCTTCACTTTCTGCCATAGGATACTGTCATATGCATATCTGAAGTTATTGATACTTCTCCCAGCAATCTTGATTCCAGTCTGTGCTTCTTCCAGCCCAGCATTTCTCATGATGTTCTCTGCATAGAAGTTAAATAAGCAGGGTGACAATATACAGTCTTGACGTACTCCTTTTCCTATTTGGAACCAGTCTGTTGTTCCATGTCCAGTTCTAACTGTTGCTTCCTGACCTACATACAGGTTTCTCAAGAGGCAGGTCAAGTGGTCTGGTATTCCCACCTCTCTCAGAATTTTCTGTAGTTTATTGTGATCGACACAGTCAAAGGCTTTGGCATAGTCAATAAACTAGAAATAGATGTTTTTTTCTGGAACTCTCTTGCTTTTTGGATAATTTGGATAGCAGGTGTTGGCAATTTGATCTGTGGTTGCTCTGCCTTTTTAAAAACAAGCTTGAACATCAGGAAGTTCACGGTTCACGTATTGCTGAAGTCTGGCTTGGAGAATTTTGAGCATTATTTTACTAGCGTGTGAGATGAGTGGAACTGCGTGGTAGTTTGAACATTCTTTGGCATTGTCTTTCTTTGACATTGGAATGAAAACTGCCTTTTCCAGTCCTGTGGCCACTGCTGAGTTTTCCAAATGCTGGCATATTGAGTGTAGCACTTTCATAGCGTCATCTTTCAGGATTTGAAATAGCTCAACTGGAATTCCATCACCCCCACTAGCTTTGTTCGTAGTGAATCTTCCTAAAGCCCACTGTTTTCACATTCCAGGATGTCTTGCTCTAGGTGAGTGATCACACCATTGTGATTATCTTGGTCGTGCAGATCTTTTTTGTACAGTTCTTCTGTGTATTCTTGCCACCTCTTCTTAATATCTTTTACTTCTGTTAGGTCCTTACAATCTATCCGTTACTGAGCCCATCTTTGCATGAAATGTTCCCTTGATATCTCTAATTTTCTTGAAGAGATCTCTAGTATATACCATTCTATAGTTTTCCTCTATTTCTTTGCACTGATCGCTGAGGAAGGCTTTCTTATCTCTCCTTGCTATTCTTTGGAACTCTGCATTCAGATGGCTATATCTTTCCTTTTCTCCTTTGCTTTTCACTTCCCTTCTTTTCATAGCTATCTGTGAGGCCTCCTTGGACAGCCATTTTGCTTTTTTGCGTTTGTTTTTCTTGGATAGGTCTTGATTCCTATCTCCTGTACTATGTCATGAACCTCCGTCCATAGTTCATCAGGCACTCTGTCAGATCTAGTCCCTTAAATCTATTTCTCACTTCCACTGTATAGTCATAAGGGATTTGTCTTAGGTCATACCTGAATGGTCTAGTGGTTTCCTCTACTTCAATTTCAGTCTGAATTTGGCAATATTCAGCACATCCCAAATCAAGATATAAAAATCATCCGTCACTACCAAAAATGTCCCTTCTTTCCTTTATCATTAAATGTCTTCCCCTCCAGGCACAGGTAACAGTGGATCTGATGTTCATCACCAAAACTTCGGAAAACCTCATTTCCCCCTTCTTCTATGACTCAGTTCAATTGGGAAATTTATCCACAGGATGGCAAACACAAGGATTCACTCATTTTAAAGCCATGTGAAAGGACTTGGCAGGCTTCATAAGACTTTGTATATTTTCTGTTTATTGGACAGCGGTTTTCTTCCCACTGTGGCTGTTTTGAGTAACTTTGATGCAGTTCCCTAATGACTCGTAATAAGTCATTCAGCGCTATTCATTATGGCCAATCTCTTGCAATGTGTTTCCTCAGTTCAGTTCATTCACTCAGTCATGTCTGACTCTTTGTGCCCCCATGGACTGCAGCAGGCCAGGCTTCCCTGTCCATCACCATCTCCCGGAACTTGCTCAAACTCACGTTCATTGAGTTGGTGATGCCATCCAACCATCTCATCCTCTGTCATCCCCTTCTCCTCCTGCCTTCAATCTTTCCCAGCAGCTGGCTCTTTTCTAGGCACTCAGTCTCCTCACTAACTTATCCAGTTCTTTTTGGGTTCCTTCCATTTGAATATTTGTTTGGTGTGCATTTTTCATATGTGCCAAATATATGTCTTTTTCTCACGTACATGTAGAAAGAGATATATAAGAGCACAAAGTTCTTTGTTACACAGGTGATATGCACCTAATTATCAGATATTTGACTATCATTCGCTATGTGAAATGTCATATGTACTTTGTATATCTGTGTGTGTATAATGTGTCTGTACACGCAGGTGTGTATAATATGTCTGTACACAGAGAAGTCCTTTCATGTTATTTCTTCTTAGGCTGTTTTACTTATTTATTTTAAATTATTTCAGTCGTGCTGGGTCTTTGTTGCTGCACCCAGGCTTTCTTTAGTTGCACTGAGTGGGGGCTACTCTCGTGCTGTGATATGCAAATTGCTCACTGCTTTGGCATTGCTCGTGGTGGAACGGGAGCATAGGCAAGCTGGCTTCAGCAGTTGTGGTGCCAAAGGCCAGTCTGTCCTGCAGCATATGGGATTCTCCCTCACCAGGGTCAGGCTTGTGTCCCCTGTGGTGGGTCGGCGGATTCATATCTAGTGGGCCACCATGGTGGTCCTCTTCTGCTGTTTTTATGCAAGAAGAGTCTGTTTCTGATAAAATTTAGAAATGTTTTCTCTATTTCTTGTACTTTTGGGCTATCATATCATCAAAGAATACATGGCCAGGGTTGCCAGTCAACTAAGGTCTGTCTAGGTAGCTGTGTTTCTCAGGTTCAAGGAAAGGATTAAAAGCAAGGTGTTAACGTGTTTTCTTCCTTCCTAAAATTCTGGATCGCTCCATGTTTATTTGTCTGTAAACATGACTTAGTTTGTATTTGCAGTTAATCTTTGGAACTATGCTCAGATTTAATGTGTTGACATGACAGCCTTGTCATTTGATACTTACTTGATGTTACACATATTTTTTTTCTGGTGAATGTCATACTGTTCAGAGACACAAACATGATACATGACATGGGGCGTTAGAAGGGTGAAACGAATGACTTGTCACATTTTTATCAGTTTTATCCACCAAATTAAATATCTTTCGTTTTTAAGGAAGTGTCACGTGTGGAGACCAATTTTCTTTTGTGGAGAACTGATCAGTTCAGTTCAGTTCAGTTCAGCTGCTCAGTCTGAACTGATGGGAACTTCTACTTACACATACAAATGTAAGTATGAGTGTTTCAGGGGTAAGCAAATGTTTGGCTGTAATCTTGGTATAACTTCCCTCAAGAACTCCATATATCTGAATTCTAGTTTTACTAACAATTACAATTACAGCACCAGGCACTCGTCCTAAATCTTCTGAGCGCCTCATTTCTCATGAACACAGTGTCCAATCACAGAACCTGGATGGCCCTTCACAATGATGAGGGACCTGTTGCTGTTGTCGTTTCGTCCGAGTCGTGTCCGACTCTTTGTGAGCCCCTGGACTGTAGCCCAGCAGGCTCCTCTGTCCATGGGTTTCTCCAGGCAATAGTACTGAAGAGGGCTGCCATTTCCTCTTCCAGGGGATCTTCCCCACCCCAGGGATCAAACCTGCCTCTCTTGTCTCCAGCCAGGTTCTCTACCACTAGCACCACCTGGGAAGCCCATGAGCAATCTGAGGACATGCATAATCTGACTTCAATTGTCCCAGTGTTACCCAAGCCTCATAGATCACTGTGGCCTTGGGCAAGCTGCATACACCTTGCCTGGGGCTACAAGACTATAAAGCAGCTTCAGCTACTAATTTTATCTTTCCCAAGTAGACTAGCGAGAGTGTTGATACACTGAGCAGTGGTGTTTCAATGTTTCGGGAATACAAGTGGGCGGTTTTTCCTCCCATCATGCTGAGTGATTGTGGGAAGGTGTGATGGAGGCCAGGAGACAGAGACGGTGTAGAGGCCAGTGTAGAGGTGACATGCAGCAGGTCAGAGTTGCTTATTGTCCAGAAACACGGTGCTGAGTAGACGGGCTGGCCAGAGAGGAGGGGCGGCCCTTCAGGTGGGGACGGAGCTCACCACTAGGAGGTCACTGCCTGCATTTCCCAGCAGTTAAAATGTCTTCACACCAACAGAGAAGGCTGTGGGCTCTGTCATACCCCAGAATCAGGGGCAGGGAAAACACAGCAATTAAAATAAAGTGTACAGAAGGTTGCCTTGTCCAATGTAGGCATGCAGGAACACAAGGTTATGAATGGTACATTGATTTTGGTGAAGCGAAATCAATTTCATGCCCGGGAAATAGAAATACAAAGACGTTTTGAACTGGGTTTCACTAATATGCTCATGCTGTTTAAAAAGCTGTTGGGGACTTCCCTGGTGATGCTGTGGTGAAGAATCCACCTGCCAGTGCAGGGGAGACAGGTTGGATCCTTGGTCTGGGTCGATCCCACAGGAACTGGGGCAGTGAGTCCCATGCACCACAAATACTGATCCTGTGGTCCAAACCCTGGGGGTCGGGAATACTGAGCCCCGAGTCCACAACTACTGAAGCCTACAACCCCTAGAGCCTGTGGTCCACAACAAGTGAAGCCACCACAAGGAGAAGCCTGGGCACTGCAACTAGAGAGTAGGCGCTGCTCTCTGCTCGTGGAGAAAGCCCGCACAGCAGCAAAGGCCCAGGAGAGCCGAAAAGAAACAGACTGAAGACATTTTTTAAAACCCTGCTAGGTCCCTTCCACCGCATGTTCTAGAAAGATCCTAGAAGACAGCAAGAAGTAACTGGTTAACTGCAGGATTAGGTGGGGATGAGGAAATATATTGTCTGCCCCCAAGAATTGACACACACATCAACACAACACGGATGTTGTTAGTGCCTGAACCATGCGACAATACATCTAAATGAGAGTAAATGAAGGCGGTTGTGTATATGTCACTTTTCTCTCTCTCACAGATAATGGTACAAATACAATTGAATTTATTCACGTTTCCGAAAATGCTCTGGTAGCAATTAATGTCAACGTGGATGAAACAGGCAAGAAGACAGAACAGGTTCTACTATTTGGTATGTATGGCATCCCATAGTTCCCATTGCCATTGTCTTGTAACAGGACCACTGTCAGGGCTTCAATTCAGAATCTCAGGAGGTGCTGACGATGTTCAGTATTCAGTGTATAAGACCTGCTTCTTTCACAGTTAAAGATCCACGAAGGTAATCTACCAAGAAACAGGAGGTCATAGGGTGTAGATATCACATCCTCAAACATTTCCAAATAATTCCTACCTGTGGAAACTAAAAAAACTTGATTGTTACTAGAAATTGTTTTTAACATGTCAATTAATTGCAAGCTGTGGCTATAATGAGTCTGACCTCAGTTGCTTTATTTTATACAAGTTTCCACATGCATTCTAAGCCTTGGAAGAAAAGCTTCTCTAATTAATCTTTATCCTGTTCAATTATCCAAATACATTATGTTGTCCACACTGACATCATCTCAGATAACCACAAACAAGCACTAAGGGCTGTGTGAATCAATAGGGTATCAAGTGTCTATATCAGAAAAGTCACTAAGTAGAATGATGTCATATTAAAGAATAAATCATGTCCAACTATTTCGTGTGATGTAGTAAATATGTCTGTCAGGGGAGAACCCTGTTTCCTATTTATTTGGATTCAGAATAAGACCTGAGTGGCAGGTACAGACACTAGGAAGTTGGTCAAGCAGCAAGTTGGTTCCTTACTGTGATGGAAGGAGCTCCAGATTCATGGAGCCCTATGATCTTTGAGGTCTTGTTTCTGATGCTGGGGTTGGGGGACTAGTTACAGAGCTGGAGAGGGATTAATTTTTCAGAGAGACAGCAGACATCTGTGTCATGGGAAATGGTAACTGAGACTTTTAAAATTATTCCAAGTGAAATCTGATATGCACATTGTTTTCATTCTGTATGAAGACATTTCTAGGACTTCTAACATGTAAATTTCTACCTCTTGCATGGTGATACTCAGGAAAAGATAATGACATTGATGAGGAAGGCTTACAGAAGTTTAAGGAGGAGACTGAAAAACGGGCGATTTCAGAAGAAAACATTAAGGATTTAACCGAACCTGGTAATGGAAGTATATTTTTTCTGAACATACCTTTCAAATCATATGTAAATATGCTATCAGGAAACAAATCAAGTTATTGACAATATGTTCTTCCATAAGTAATCATTTATATAATCTCTTAGTTAAAAGGAAAAAAAAAACTTACAAAATTTAGGGAAGGTTAGTAATTGGTGGATCATTCATTTTTTCTTCCAGATAAATGTGTTTCTGTGGCATGAACATAACTTTGAAACGCCCTAAATGTAAGTAAGCATGGTCTGTTATTACTGCTGTTTCATCAAAAAACAACCAAGTACACTTTGTGATTTCATACCTGCCAAATTTTGTAGATAACATTTTTTTTTTTGGTCCCAATACCTTATATTCTATTACTAGAGACTTTTCTCTTACATTAGATAATTTCTCTTCTCTCGAGCTGTATTAAATCACAGAAGAGTTGGTAAATTCATGCTGAGCAGCTTTGGTGGGAAAGCCTTCACCTGCAGGAAGCTTGCAGACCAGAGTCATCAGAGAGAAGCGGGAATGGCCACAAGCTGGTGAAAACTAATTAGTATTACTGTCAGTCCTGACCTCTTGTCCATACACATCCCTCCTTCAGAAAAACTGAAATTAAAGACGGCTCATGTTTTCTGTGGGACCTGTGTGTAAACTCACACGATTCTGACAGAACCGGAGAGGCTTTCCAACCACAATTCTGCAACATGCATTTGAATTATATTCCCATTCAGAAGGTGATGTTCTCAAAGTGAGATCTTTAACCTTTCTAAACTAAGACAGCCTGAGAAAACAACACTGATGGAAAGACCAAAAAGGCCTGAAGTATAGTACAGGGAAATATATGCAATGCTCTGAAAAAACCTAATTGGGAAAATCATCTGAAAAAGAATAGCTGTATGTATGCAGAAACTTCACATTGCTTAACACCAGAAACTAATATAACATTAATAGTGAATTAGACTCCAATGTGGGCCTCCCTGAGAGCTCAGTTGGTAAAGAATTGACCTGCAATGCAGGAGACCCAGTTTCATTCTGGGACAGGAAGATTTGCTGGAGGAAGGATAGACTATCTACTCCAGTATTCCTGGGCTTTTCTTGTGACTCAGTGGGTAAAGAAGAGTTAAAAAATAATAATTCTTGAAGACTCAAAGATAAACGTGTGTGATTAGAGGGATGTATTCCAATCACAGACCCGAACTTACTTTCTGAAATCAGTACTCCTAGAATCCACCCCAAATGGAAAGGCTGCCCCATATGTACATCCTGGGAAAATTCCACATGAACCTCCTCCTACATCACAGAGATGTGGAGTAAGAGGCCCACCTGTGCATTGGATCAGCTACCAGCTCCTGTAGCCTGGACATGACTGCGTGAGGCTCACCCTTTTCAGCCATCACACAGTCGACTCCACTAAAGCTCTGGTTCTGTTTTTTCACCTACAGAGAGAGTCACTGAGACCAGACACATCCTCTTCCCCATGGAATCAAGATCAACAACATGAAGATGACTTTCCTGTTTCCTGATTATCATGATCCTTCTCTCTTTCCACTCACACTCCTTTCCCATCTCATCTCTCCTGGTCACTAATCACATGCTTTGTGGTGGTATTTGATTTCTGAGGGTTTAAATAAATTGGTTGAATATAGACCAGATTCAGTTGTGTCTTTGATGAAAGTCTCTGTTTTAAAACACACACATATGCACAGTAAATTTAACTACTGGAAACATATGCATTTCCTAAGACAAGGGTTTATCAGAGACAATTCCAAGAAGGATGAACTGGAGATGCACTCGAGGTATCCAGGGCAGAAGGAGAAAAAGGTCTAAACCATCATGGGACAAGGGGCAGGGTTGTGAACCTCCTACTGCAGTGGGAAGGGGCAGTCTGCTCAAGAAGGATGTCCCTAGAAAGCTGTGTGCTCATTATAGGGGAAGGAGGTGGTATTCTGCTCTCTGAGCTTCATAGAGAGGAAATGTAAGGTGCCATGGACCACAGCTGTGGGGAAACGTGTAATCTGACAGCAACCACACTTCTGCAATTGAGCTGAAGGACGGATAGTTCTTAATGATTGGATCAGTGGGAAGGAAAGAGTCCCTGGGACCAGGCAGGTCCTTCTCTGCACAGCATCAAGATCAACAACACAAGGATGACTTTCCTGGTTCCGAATAAACACGATCCTTCTCTCTTCACACTCACACTCCATTTCCCATCTCATCTCTCCTGGTCACTAATCACATCTAGTCTGGTGGTGTTTGATTTCTGAGGCTTTAAATAAACTGGTTAATTTACAATCAACTTGCGTGTGTTTGGTCCAAAAGCCCCCATTTTCTAACACACAAAAATGCATGTTAAACTTAACCATCCAGAATCATATGCCTTGAAGAGGTTAGCTGTCCCATCAGGGACAATGATGGGGTAAATAGAGATGTCCTAGAGGTGTCCAGTGGAGGGGGAGAAAAAGGAGTAAGCAATCAAGGGTCAGGGGACAGGGTTCTGATTCTCATACTGCAGTGGGAGGGGGCAGTCTGATCAAGAAACACGTCCCTAGAGAGCATCTCATTCATAACAGGATGGGAACCTGAATTCCAGTCTCTGAGCTTCATAGAGAGGAAGCGTAAGAAGCCATGGGTTATAACGGAGAAACATGTGTATTCTGAGAGCACTAGCACTTCTGCAGTTGAGCTGAAGGATGGATACTTCTTGACTTTTGGATCACTGGGAATCAAAGGTGGAGCAGCCCTGAGCCTTGCTCAATTCATAGGACCATGACTCAGGACAGTGTTCACAGGTACAAGATGATTGACAGCTCAGTGAAGAGGTTGTGAGTATTCATAACGTTTAATGATGGTCTTCCAGCCTCTTATGTTTCCATCGCCTGTGGATGGTAGGATTTCCAAGGACTGGCATTCCCAGTGTCATGGGCAGAACACACTGGTCAGATCCCCATGGTGGTCAAGCTGTTTGCAGTCTACAAGAACTAGCCCCTCAAGATACAGAACTGTGTCCAAGGGTTGGGGCCACAGCTCCGATATTTGATCTAAGAGCTGGGAAAATAGTACTAGAAGTAACATAACAGAATAAATGTTTCAGATCCTATATACACATGGCCTCCAAATGGGCTAGAGTTAGCTGGCCATTGTCAAAGAAACCAGTAATGAATCTTTCCATGGCTTCAGTTCAGTTCAGTGCAGTCGCTCAGTCATGTCCAACTCTTTGCAACCCCATGAACTGCAGCACACCACGCCTCCCTGTCCATCACAAAGTCCCACAGCCCACCCAAACTCATGTCCATTGAGTTTCTGATGCCATCCAAACATCTCATCCTCTGTCTTCCCCTCTCCTGCCCTCAGTCTTTCCCAGCATCAGTGTCTTTTCAAATGAGTCAGCTCTTCGCATCAGGTAGCCAAAGGATTGGAGTTTCAGCTTCAGCATCAGTCTTTCCAATGTATATTCAGGACTGATTTCCTTTAGGATGGACTGGTTGGATCTCCTTGCAGTCCAAGAGACTCTCAAGAGTCTTCTCCAACACCACAATTCAAAAGCATCAATTCTTCGGCGCTCAGCTTTCTTCACAGTCCAACTCTCACATCCATACATGCCTACCGGAAAAACCATAGCCTTGACTAGATGGAATTTTGTTGACAAAGTAATGTCTCTGCTTTTTAATATGCTGTCTAGGTTGGTCATAACTTTTCTCCCAAGGAGTAAGCATCTTTAAATTTCATGGCTGCAGTCACAATCTGTGGTGATTTTGGAGCCCCCAAAATAAAGTCTTCCACTGTTTCCACAGTTTTCTCATCTATTTGCCATGATGTGATGGAAGTGGATGTCATGATCTTACTTTTCTGAATGTTGAGCTTTAAGTCAACTTTTTCATCCCCCTGTTTCACTTTTGTCAATAGGCTCTTTAGTTTTTCTTCACTTTCTGCCATAAGGGTGCTGCCACCTGCATATCTGCGGTTATTGATATTTCTCCTGGCAATCTTGATTCGAGCTTGTGCTTCATCCAGCCCAGTGTTTCTCATGATGTACTCTGCCCATAAACTGGAGAGCTGAAATCACACATGCCTCAGAGGCAGAAAAGCAAAAAATAAAACAGAAGCAAAATTGTGACAAATTCATAAAACAATCTAAAAACAGTACCCATGCAAAAAATTTTTAAAAATGGACAAATTTGTAGAATTTTGATAGATACAACCAACCAAGGTGAACTCTCAAAACACATTTGTACTTTCTGTGCTCGAGTCGTGTTGTGTTCTTCTCACAGATACACACTAAACTCTCTTTTCCAACTGTACTCAGAGCATCACTCAAAACCTTCTCTGTGGAAATACTCCTTCTTTCCAAAACAACATCCAAACACACTCTAAGTTTCCACCATTTTTATTCTTCATCCTACAACTTTGGCAACTGTTTCTTAGCTTTGGTTCATCTGTATCTGACTCCTTTCATGGAAAGGTGGCTCACTGGACAATGGACTGAGTATATCTGCTTCCTGCTGATTTCTGAGGCTTGAGCTCTTTTTGGCACTAAATCTGTATTTACTGAATTCAGGAGAAAGCGGGACATGAAGAATCTTATAGAACACACGTTCTTAATTATGCATATGTTGTAGAAGGCAATGGCACCCCACTCCAGTACTCTTGCCTGGAAAATCCCAAGGATGGAGGAGGCTGGTAGGCTGCAGCCCATGGGGTCGCTCAGAGCTGGACATGACTGAGCGAATTCACTTTCACTTTTCACTTTCATGCACTGGAGAAGGAAATGGCAACCCACTCCAGTGTTCTTGCCTGGAGAATCCCAGGGACAGAGGAGCCTGGTGGGCTGCCGTCTCTGGGCTCGCACAGAGTCGGACACGACTGAAACGACTTAGCAGCACCACCAGCAGCAGCAGATAAACTTTTGTAGCATGTGGTACTGAACTGATTCTCTAGTCTGTTCCTGTCAGATAAAAAAGAAATCAAGACTGTGCAGAGAACAAAACGCTTCTTTCATTCCATGCACCCAACTTGAGAAGGGCGAGTCTCAGATTTACTCTTGATATTGGCTCTTGTTTCCAACCTAACATTAGTTAAGACCCACCCTTTATTACATAGGCTAGAGGGGTGGAAAACTTGAATCTCTATAAGTGGATATTAATAACACAATTGGATCAAGGAATGAGTCAAGAGGCTAACTGACTGAAATTTCCACAGAGGAATTAGCTGTCCATAGTTCAGTAAAACTAACATGCATAATGCAAAGAAAACAGACACTGACCCATAAATACCAGTACTGGAACATAAAAACAATGGTGCCCAGTGGTGAGACACAATGGGACCTTTCTCTATGGGACCAGTCCTCTCTGACCTGTGTAGGAAATTTCCTCCTTTCCACGTCAACCTGGAAGCCTAAAAGTTTCCAAAATATTAAGAAGGTCATGGATGTGTCCCTTTTCTTTTTATTCACATCTCTCTGTTCTTGTCTACGTGGAGAGCTTTGAGAGGTTCTCAAAGGCAAAAGGAGCTCAAAGGAAGCTCCGAGTGGTGAGANTTCCTCCTTTCCACGTCAACCTGGAAGCCTAAAAGTTTCCAAAATATTAAGAAGGTCATGGATGTGTCCCTTTTCTTTTTATTCACATCTCTCTGTTCCTGTCTACGTGGAGAGCTTTGAGAGGTTCTCAAAGGCAAAAGGAGCTCAAAGGAAGCTCCGAGTGGTGAGAATTTCTAGCAGGAAACGTTGAGCTAAAGTATAGATGCTACCTGCTCTGTTCATATTGCGTGCTGATCTGTCTTTTATTGGCCTCTGTGCACCTCTAAGTGTTTCCCTGATATTTAGTGGAAAACATGATAACTCTGTCCTTAGACTAATGGGGGACCCTTGGGAGCTATGCTGAAATGTCCAACCTGGGTAACCATCAGGGCAAACTCTACTCTGTGTTAACCTGCTTCTAGGTGGGCACTCCCTAGAGAAGAAGATGGACGTCTTCCTTCTGTCCTTATACCAGCCTGTTTGTCTAACTTTGCTTCCCTGGTGGCTCAGATGGTAAAGAATTTGACTGCAATGCAAAAGACTCAGGTTAGATCCCTGGCTTGGGAAGATCCCTTGGAGAAGGGAATGACTACCCAGTCCAGTATTCTTGCCTGGAGAGTCCCAAGGAGAAGAGCCTTGTGGGATACAGCCCATGGGGTTGCAAAGAGTCAGACACAACTGAGGGGCAAGCACTGTCACTTGTGTAGCTGAACCTTGATGACTGTCTTTCCCTCGTGTCACTGGTCTCAGGGACAGTCAGTCACTGTCGAGGTGCTGGCTGTCTTCTAGAATCTCCTTGGCTAGTGTTCCCAACCTTCTAGATCCTTCCATGATCACTGGACAGAGCTTAACAGGACCCCTATTTTTGAATCCACATTCCCTTGGGTGTGACTGAATGAACCTTGGACAAGGCTCTGGATTCAGATTCCTATACACGTCCTTTTGTCTTTCTTTTCACCAAGAGATGGTCTTGTTATATCCTTGGTTGTCCAAATCTGCCCATCAAGAACAAACCCCCCAGGAAATACCCTGAATCAGGACTGCCCTGGTGGTCCAGGGGTGTGACACCACACTTTCACTGCAGGGGCTGCTGGTTCCATCCCTGGTCAGGAAACTAAGGTCCCTCCTTGAGAAAATGACAAGGGAGGGGTGGTCCTAAGATGGTGGAGAAATAGGATGGGGAGACCACCTTCTCCCCCACAAATTCATCAAAAGAACATTTAAACGCTGAGTAATTCCCCAAAACAACTTCTGAATGCTGGCAGAGGACATCAGGCACCCAGAAAAGCAGCAAAAGGGGTAGGGATGGAGCTCCGTCCTGGGAAGGGAGCCTTAAAAAGAGAGAAGATTCCAAACACCAGGAAACACTCTTGCTGCCGAGTCTGTGGCGAGCCTTGGAAGCACAGAGGGCAACATACAGGGAGGGAAATTAAATAATTAATTAAAACCCATAGATTACGATCCCAACAGTAACTCCCGCAGCGGAAAAGCAGCGCAGATGCCTGCACCCGCCACTAGCAAGCCGGGGCTGGGCAGGGAGGTGTGGGCTGCATTGCTTAGAGAAAGAATCTGGCCTGAATGCCCCAAGAGCAATCAGAGCGAACTAACTTGGGCTAGCAAACCAGATTGTGGGACAGCTACCATTCTAAAACCCTAAGACACCAGCAGGCCCACTCACAGAACAAAGGACTGAACAGAAGTAGCTGGCTGCAGACCAACCCCCTCCAGTGACAGGCAGCCAGAGCTGGAAGGGGGCAATCACAGCCCCAGAGAGACATTAGCTACCAAACTGCAAGCAGGCTTCCTTGCTAACTAAGACTTCTTGGGGTTCTGGACAGTCAACATCTGCCTGAGAAGGTGCGCCAGTTGTACACCCAGAAAACTGAGTGTCAAGGATGGGAGAGGTGATAGTCACAGAGACTGCATTTGCCAAACACCTGGTCACCTGAGCTGCTTGGACCTGGGGAGGACACAAAACGCAGGCCCAACCGAGTGCCTGAACCTGAGAAGCTTAGACCTGGGAGGTGCATGCACCCCAGGGCTGGCCTTGGACAGTTCTTGGTGGAGCAACCTAGAGCCTGAGCGTGTGGGCAGGGAGGGTACATGTGCCTTGAGTGGGGGCAGGCCCAGTGTGGCTGAGATACTGCGAGCACACACCAGTGTTATTTGTTTGCAGCGTCCCTCCCTCCCCACAGCACGACTGAACAAGTGAGCCTAAAAAAAGTGTCCACCACTGCCTGCTTTGTGTCAGGGCAGAAATCAGACACTGAAGAGACCAGCAAACAGAAGAAGCTAAAACAGAGGGAACCGCCTTGGAAGTGACAGGTGCGATAGATTAAAATCCTGTCGTTGGTACTGACTACACTGGAAGGGGCCTATAGATCTTGAGAAATATAAGCCGGATCAAGGAACTATCTGAAAATGAACTGACCCCACAATACCCACAAAAAAAACCAGAGAAAGTCCTAGATATATCTTTACTACTTTTATGATCATTCTTTTTTTTAATTAAAAAAAAAAACTTTAAGTCCTCTATTACTGCTTTAATTTTCACTTTTATAACCTACTATTACTTTGCAAAAAAAAAGACCCTATTTTTTGAAAGCAAACTTCATATATATATATATATATATATATATATATTTATAATTTTTGTGACTTTCTTCCTTTTTGTTTTTCTTTTTCTTCTTTTCTTTAATATTGTAGTTTTGAAATTCCAAACTCTACTCTAGATTTTTAATCTTTGCTTTTTGGTATTTGTTATCAACTTTGTACCTTTAAGAACCCAGTCTTCAGTACCCGTTTTTACTTGGGAACAAGATTACTGGCTTGACTGCTCTCTCCTCCTTTGGACTCTTCTTTTTTTCCCATCAGGTTTCCTGTGTCTCCTCCCTACCCCTTCTCTTCTCTTCTCCATGTAACTCTGTGAACCTCTCTGGGTGTCCCTCACTGTGGAGAAACTTTTCATCTTTAACCTCGAGGTTTTATCAACAGTGCTGTATAGAAGAAGAAGTCTTGAGACTATTGTAAAAGTAAGACTGAAAACCAGAAGCAGGAGGCTTAAGTCCAAACCCTGAGAACACCAGAGAACTCCTGACTCCAGGGACATTAATTGAGAGAAGCTCACCTCCATACCTACACTAAAACCAAGCACCACCCAAGGGCCAACAAGTTCCAGAGCAAGACATACCATGCAAATTCCCAGCAACACAGGAACACAGCCCTGAGCTCCAATATACAGGCTGCCCAAAGTTACTCCATAACCATTGACATCTCATAACTCATTACTGGACACGTCATTGCACTCCAGAGAGAAGAAACCCAGCTCCACACCAGAACACCGACACAAGCTTCTCTAACCAAGAAACTTTGACAAGCCACCTGTACAACCCTACCCACAGCGAGGAAACTCCATAATAAAGAGAACTCCACAAACTGCCAGAATACAGAAAGGACACCCCAAACTCAGCAGTGTAAACAAGATGAAGAGACAGAGCAATATCTAGCAGGGAAAGGAACAGGATAAATGCCCACAAAACCAAACAAAAGAGGGATAGGGAACCTACCAGATAAAGAATCCCAAATAATGATAGTGAAAATGATCCAAAATCTTGAAAACAAATTGGAGTTACAGATAAATAGCCTGGAGACAAGGATTGAGAAGATGCAAGAAAGGTTTAACAAGGACCTAGAAGAAATAAAAAAGAGTCAATATATAATGTATAATGCAATAAATGAGATAAAGAAAAACACTCTGGAGGCAACAAATAGTAGAATAACAGAGGCAGAAGATAGGATTAGTGAATTAGAAGATAGAATGGTAGAAATAAATGAATCAGAAAGGAAAAAAGAAAAACAAATTAAAAGAAATGAGGACAATCTCAGAGACCTCCAGGGCAATGTTAAATGCCCAACATTCGAATTATAGGAGTCCCGGAAGAAGACAGAAAGAATAACCATGAGAAAATACTTGAGGAGATAATACTTGAAAACTTCCCTAAAATGGGGAAGGAAATAATCAACCAAGTCCAAGAAACCCAGAGAGTCCCAAACAGGATAAACCCAAGGTGAAACACCCTAAGACACATATTAATCAAATTAACAAAGATCAAACACAAAGAACAAATATAAAAGCAGCAAGGGAAAAACAACAAATAACACACAAGGGGATTCCCATAAGGTTAACAGCTGATCTTTCAATAGAAACTCTTCAAACCAAGAGGAAATGGCAAGACATGCTTAAAGTGATGAAAGAAAATAACCTACAGCCCAGATTACTGTACCCAGCCAGGATCTCATTCAAATATGAAGGAGAAATCAAAAGCTTTACCGACAAGCAAAAGCTGAGAGAATTCAGCACCACCAGACCAGCTCTCCAACAATTGCTAAAGGATACGCTCTAGACAGGAACCACAAAAAGGGTGTATAAACTCAAACCCAAAACAATAAAGTAAATGGCAACGGGATCATACATATCAATAATTACCTTAAACGTAAATGGGTTGAATGCCCCGACCAAAAGACACAGACTAGCTGAATGGATACAAAAACAACACCCCTATATATGTTGTCTACAAGAGACCCACCTCAAAACAGGGGACACATACAGACTGAAAGTGAAGGGCTGGAAAAAGATATTCCATGCAAATAGAGACCCCCCCCAAAAAAAAAAGCAGGAGTAACAATACTCATATCAGATAAAATAGACTTTAAAACAAAGGCTGTGAAAAGAGACAAAGAAGGACACTACATAATGATCAAAGGATCAATACAAGAAGCAGATATAGCAATTATAAATACACATGCACCCAACATAGGAGCACCGCAATATGTAAGACAAATGCTAACAAGTATCAAAGGGGAAATTAACAATAACATAATAATAGTGGGAGACTTTAATACCCCACTCTCACCTATGGAGAGATCAACAAAACAGAAAATTAACAAGAAAACACAAACATTAAATGATACAATAGACCAGTTAGATCTAATTGATATCTACAGGACATTTCACCCCAAAACAATGAACTTCACCTTTTTCTCAAGCACACACGGAACCTTCTCCGGGACAGGTCACATCCTGGGCCATAAATCTAGCCTTGGTAAACTCAAACAAATTGAAATCATTCCAAACATCTTTTCTTACCATATGCAGTAAGATTAGATCTCAATTACAGGAGAAAAACTATTAAAAATTCCAACATATGGAGGCTTAACAACACGCTTCTGAATAACCAACAAACCACAGAATAAATTTAAAAAAAGACATCAAAATATGCATAGAAATGAATGAAAATGAAAACACAACAACCCAAAACCTGTGGGACACTGTAAAAGCAGTGCTAAGGGGAAAGTTCATAGCAATACAGGCATACCACAAGAAACAAGAAAAAAGTCAAATAAATAACCTAACTCTACACCTGAAGCAACTAGAATAGGAAGAAATGAAGAACATCAGAGCCTTAGTAGAAGGAAACAAAAGTTAAAAATTAGGGCAGAAATAAATGCAAAAGAAACAAGAGAGACCATAGCAAAAATCAACAAAACAAAAAGCTGGTTTTTTGAAAGGATCAATAAAATTGACAAACCATTAGCCAGACTCATCAAGAAACAAAGGGAGAAAACTCAAATGAATAAAATTAGAAATGAAAACGGAGAGATCACAACAGACAACACAGAAATACAAAGGATCATAAGAGACTACTATCAGCAAATATATGCCAATAAAATGGACAAAGTGGAAGAAATGGACACATTCTTTGAAAAGTACAACTTTCCAAAACTGAACCAGGAAGAAATAGAAAATCTTAACATATCCATCACAAGCATTGTTTCCTATTTATTTGGATTCAGAGCAAGACCTGAGTGGCAGGTACAGACACTAGGATGTTGGTCAAGGAGCAAGTTGGTTCCTTACTGTGATGGAAGGAGCTCCAAATTCACGGAGCCCTATGAGTCTTTGAGGTCTTGTTTCTGATGCTGGGGTTGGGGGACTAGTTACAGAGCTGGACAGGAATTAATTTTTCAGAGAGACAGCAGACATCTGTGTCATGGTAAATGGTAACTGAGACTTTTTAAATGATTCCAAGTGAAACCTGATATGCACATTGTTTTCATTCTGTATGAAGACATATTTAGGACTTCTAACATGTATATTTCTACCTCTTACATGGTGATACTCAGGAAAAGATAATGACATTGATGAAGAAGGCTTACAGAAGTTCAAGGAGGAGACTAAAAATCGGGCGATTTCAGAAGAAAACATTAAGGATTTAACCAAACCTGGTAACGGAAGTATATTTTTTTCTGAACATACCTTTCAAATCATATGTAAATATGCTATCAGGAAACAAATCAAGTGATTGACAATATGTTCTTCCATGACCAATCATTTATATAATCTCTTACTTAAAAGGAAAAAAAAAGCTTGCAAAATTTAGGGAATGTTAGTAATTGGTTCATTTTTTCCTCCAGATAAAAGAAGGCTTACAGAAGTTCAAGGAGGAGACTAAAAATCGGGCGATTTCAGAAGAAAACATTAAGGATTTAACCAAACCTGGTAACGGAAGTATTTTTTTTCTGAACATACCTTTCAAATCATATGTAAATATGCTATCAGGAAACAAATCAAGTGATTGACAATATGTTCTTCCATGACCAATCATTTATATAATCTCTTACTTAAAAGGAAAAAAAAAGCTTGCAAAATTTAGGGAATGTTAGTAATTGGTTCATTTTTTCCTCCAGATAAATGTGTTTCCATGGCATGAGCATAACTTTGAAACGCCCTAAATGTAAGTAAGCATGGTCTGTTATTAGTGCTGTTTCATCGCATAAATCACCAAGTACACTTTGTGATTTCATACCTGCCTAAGTTTATAGGTAACAGTCTTTTTTTTCACTTTTTTGTTTTTTTTGCTTCTTTTAATTAATTTATTATTATTTTTTTACTTTACAATATTGTATTGGTTTTGCCACACATCAACATGAATCTGCCACAGATGTACACGTGTTCCCAATCCCGAACCCCCCTCTCACCTCTCCCTGCCCCACACCATCCCTCCAGGTCATCCCAGTTCACCAGCTTTGGCCACTACCTTACATTCTATCACTAGAGACTTTTCTCTTACATTAGATAATTTCTCTTTTCTCGAGCCATATTAAATCGCAGAAGAGTTGGTAGATTCATGCTGAGCAGCTTTGGTGGGAAAGCCTTCACCTGCAGGAAGCTTGCAGACCAGAGTCATCAGAGAGAGGCGGGAATGGCCACAAGCTGGTGAAAACTAACTAGTATTACTGTCAGTCCTGACCTCTTGTCCATACACATCCCTCCTTCAGAAAAACCAAAATTAAAGAGAGCTCATGTTTTCTGTGGGACCTGTGTGTAAACTCACACGATTCTGACAGAACTGGAGAGGCTTTCCAACCACAATATCTGAAACATGCGTTTGAATTATATTCCCATTCAGAAGGTGATTTTCTCAAAGTGAGAACTTTAAACATTCTAAACTAAGACAGCCTCAGAAAACAATACTGATAAGGCTAAAGTGTGGCTTGTAATTTCCCATGGAGAAAGAAAAATGAAAGAAAAAGACAAAGAAAAATCCTCGCTTCCAGGTGAATATGATAAGAAAGGTGTGGTACATATATTCCATGTAATATTACTCAGCCACAAAAAGAATGAAATCATGCCATTTGCAGCAACATACATAGGCCTAAGAGACTGTCATACTAAGCAAAATCAGTCAGACAGAAAGACAAATATCGTGTGATATCACTTATATGGGGAACCAAAAATGTGACCCAAAGGACCATATTTACAACATAGAAAGAGATGCACACACATAGAGGAAACACTTGTTTTTGCCAAGGGGGAAGAGTAGGGCAAGAGAAGGATTGGGAGTTCAGGGTTATCAGATGCAAACCATTCTATGTAGGATGGAAAGACCAAAAAGGCCTGCAGTATAGTACAGGGAAGTATATGCAATACTCTGAAGAAACCTAATTGGGAAAATCATCTGGAAAAAGAATAGATATATGTATGCAGAAACTTGATATTGCTTAACACCCAAAACTAATATAACATTAATAGTGAATCAGACTCCAATGTAGGCCTCCCTGAGAGCTCAGTTGGTAAAGAATCAACTTGCAATGCAGGAGACCGAATTTCACTCCAGGACAGGAAGATCTGCTGGAGAAAGGATAGGCTATCCACTCCAGTATTCCTGGGCTTTTCTTGTGGCTCAGCAGGTAAAGAAGAGTTACAAAATAATAATTCTTGAAGACCCAAAAGATAAACGTGTGTGATTAGAGGGATGTATTCCAATCACAGACCTGAACTTGCATTCTGAAATCAGTACTCCTAGAATCCACCCCACATGGGAAAGGATGCCCCATATGTACATCCTGGGGAAATTCCACGTGGACCCCCTCCTACATCACAGAGATGTGGAGTAAGAGGCCCACCTGTGCATTGGATCAGCTACCAGCTCCTGTAGCCTGGACATCAACTGCATGAGGCTCACCCCCGTCAGCCGTCACACAGTCGACTCCACTAAAGCTCTGGTTCTGTTTTTTCACCTACAGAGAGAGTCACTGAGACCAGACACATCCTCTTCCCCATGGAATCACGATCAACAACATGAAGATGACTTTCCTGTTTCCTGATTATCATGATCCTNCTTTAATTAGTAGGAAGGCATAAACTCAGAAAGGCGCACAAAGTTGGATTCAAGTATACAAGTAATGGTGAATATACTCAGAAGTTTGAATTTTATATATTTGAATTAGAGAGACTGAAAAATTTGAACAGAGGACCAATATGATTAATTTACATTCTGGCCAGATTAAATTTGAATTATCTGTTACTCATCCAAGTGAAACATGAAGTAGTAAGTCAGAAAATCAGTCTGAGTGTCTGTGCATCTGTGCTCAATCATGTTTGATTCTTTGTGACCCCATGGCCTGTGGCCTGCAAGGCTTCCCCATAGAATTTCCTAAGCAAGAATATTGGAGTGGCTTATCATTTTCTACTCCAGGAGATCCTCTCAGCCCAGGGATTGAACATTTGTCTCCTTCATTGGCAGGTGAATTCTTTATCACTGAGCCACCTGGGAAGCCCAGTCTTAGAGTAGTTTCATTAAAAACTCACTTCAGTAGTTAAAATAAAATTGTTTGATTTAAAAAAATTAAAAAGATAACACCCTATTGGATTAGAGCAGCAAGTTTCGATACAGGATATAGTATGCTTAGGACTGGTGCACAAGGATGATCCAGAGAGTTGACATGGGGTGGGAGGTGAGGGGGAGGTTCAAGATTGGGAACTCATGTACACCCGAGACGGATTCACGTCAATGTATGGCAAAACCAATACAGTAATGTAAAGTAAAATAAAAACAAAAATTAAAAAAAAAATTGGAGTAAACTTATTTTGCTTTATTCCTGAGTCACCCTATAGGTCCTAGGAATTCATACTCTTCTCATTAGTAGTACAATCATGAGTGGGTTTTCAGCATTATGATTTCATTATTTTGCTTTGCAACCTTTTAAAGCAATTAATTTTGTGTCATTTTCTGAAATAACAGTCTTCTTTCTGTACAACCAGGTAGAATTAATAGTCTGTTTATTTGAAAGTTATCTATATAGATTATTTTATTTCTCTCCTAAGTGAATATGAAGATATCCACTTGCATAAACCACATTTTTCAGTTATGGATATGATGATCTGTGATTCACCACAAGAGAGAAAAACAGAATTTTTCTTCATTATTAGAGAAAGTTGTGGACCATATTGTACCCTTGCTTGGCATTTCCAATCTTTTTTTTTTTTAAATAATTGCTAGTACAATTTTATCAAAATTCAGTAAGTACATGAAGGCAATCCTTTATTATATATCTTATCATATAGCATCTACATTAGTGCATGGGCACTGTATTGACAAAGAAAATCCTATGATCCAGAAACAACTGTGTGTTTCCTTTATAGCAAATCCCTATTTAGGTGGTTCACACACACACATGGACACATAGACTTCTTTTTAAAGAAGAGTATTTGTGAGAAAAAACTGAAAATCAAGTCCAGAGTGATTCCTACTTTGGATCTTACAAGAAAAAATTACCTTAGGCAAGACACATTACCTCTGTGAGGCTTACTTCCATAATGAAGTAATGAAAGGAAATGGATGCCTCTTGTACTGCAATATGCTCAAGAATTAATTGACTCAAAAGACAAAAATATTGATGATATTATAGGCTGATGGTGTGAGAAACAATTCTTTAACTTATTTAGGGTATGTTATTAATCACAACATTTAGTGCTTATTTCAGGCATATAATTCTAGCAGTGAATAAATGAGACAGTTTCTGCCCTCATTGTCCTTATATTCTAGTGAGAGGAAACAAACAACAAAGAAATATGCAATATGTGAGATGGTGATAATATATGAGAAGGGGAAGACAGCATTGGGCAGTTGGGTGATATTTCAAATTGAGTAGGGTTGTCTGGGAAGCTTTCACAGATGTTAATAGTACAATGCTTGAGGAAAAATTTGTTGGAAGTAAAGGAGTAAATCATGCAAAGCCCTGGGTTAGGGGCTTGCTTCCACCTCAAAGGAACACTGACAGAAACCAGAACAACTAGATTAAATTAAGTGAGGAGATGGTGATAGAAAATGAATCCAGAGCAAAAGCAAGGCTACAGAAACTGGAATACAATTAGGTTACTGTGAAGACTTGTTCTATAGCTCTGAATTAATTAATCACAATAGAAGGGTTGGAAAAGGAATGATCTTCTTTCACTTTCATCTTAAAAGGGTATTCTGGCATCTGTATGGAAAATAGAATGAAAGAAGAAGAGATTATTCAAGCTATCACTAGTAGGATCATCATTTTGACTTAGAAAATGATCCTAAACAATGAAAGTCAATTATATTATGCAACAACTACTTTATTAAGGTCTTAAATTTTTCTATAATAACTAAATTAATGCTGGTATTGATATAAGGATATACACATCTAGAATACAGAGTATAGATGTAGGCTCAAATATATATAATCAATTGATGGTAGAAAATGGCATCAAATCAATTTATACATATTGCTGGAACAAATGAATATATGTTCTAAAAAATAAACAAAAAAATATGATGCTTATCTCACTCCAGATGACTTAATTTGAGATGGGGCATAAACCTAAATGTAAAACCAAAAATCTTAAAGCCTTTAGGAAGAAATCCAAGAGAACTGTAACACAGTTTCCCATGGGTCTCCTATTCTCACATATCTTATAAGGAGAACTACTCACTGCTCTTCATTTTGCACTACACTTTAAAAGATGCTTGTACAGTAATCAGTCTTAGAGGTCATTTCTCCCTCTGGAACAAAGGACAAGTTTGCTTATAGCCTCAAAAGATAAAGATAATATATCCTTCTGGAACAAAGGCATGGTCACTGTTAGTATAATGAAGTTAAGGTTTTCTCCAGAGCAAAGGGCTGGCAAGATTACTGCTTACTATAAAAACTTCAGATTTCCTAAGTGCAGAGTTTCTTTCTTATAGCTCAACCCTCTGAACATATAAATGTCAATCTTGGCCCTTCCATAATACAAACATGGAATTTGGGGCCAAAGCATCTTAGAAAAATATGTGAATGTTCATGCTGTTTATTGTTTCTTGACTCTTAAAGTTTTTGTGTCTGACCCAAATACTGGATATTCTAATAGCATCCATGAAACTGTACTGATTTAATTTATCAGATTGCAACAGGGTAAAACCTCAAACTCTTGAAAAGAATACCTTTATAGCCACAGGGTAGGCCAAAAAATTTTTTTCTCATCAGAACAACAGCAATAACAACATCAACAACAAAAAAATCCCTAGCCTAAAAGAGAAAATAATATATAAACTGAATGTCTTCAGAATTGACTATTTCTCCTCATTAAAAAGTATATATTTGACACAATTATTAAAGAAAGCAGAGACTGAAAAAAATTCATATGACATCTCTCTCACAAATATGCATTGAGTGCATCATAAAATCCTAAAAAAGTATCCAGGAGAAGATAACCTTATTTTTAAAAAGGCCAGAAATGAAGGGCCATAATAGTAAGTAAAATACATGAATGGCCAATAAGCACATGAAAAGATGCTAATCATCATTAGCCATTGAGGAAATATTAATTAAAACTACAATAAAATTGCATTTCGTAGTCACTATAATTGAAAAACAAAACCTGACAATATCAACTATTGAACAGGGTCTGGAGTGACTGGAGGTCTCATACATTGCTAATGGGAATGTAAAATAGTAACAAACAGTTTGAAGAATTGTTTTGGAAGTTTCTTATAAAAATAATTCTAATCCTATTTACTAAAGAGAAATGTAAGCACCATTAATGTAACGACTTGTATCAAGATGTTAAAGCCTCTTTATGCATAGCAACTAAAAACCAAAAAGAAAGAAAACCAAATGTTCCTCAAAAACTGAATAAGCAAACTTTGGTATGTCCATATAATGGAATAATAGTAGGCAATAAAAAGAATGAACTACTGATATACCCACCTCATCAAATTGAATAGTTATAGTCTGAGTATTTTATTGTCTGCTTCTTTTCCTTCAATAAAAACACCCATTTCTAAAACACAAAATAATATGAGACCACAAATAATATTTTATAGAATAAATATAAATATATCCCATAATCTCACTGAGTTTTAGTTTCTTCAGGTGTAATAAAAAGGAGAAAATAGCAAAAACTTAATATTTGCTTTGTTACATATTTTGATCAGGGATTATTTTTAAGGAACAATATACATTCAAACTGACTTTGGAAAGAAACTGACTAGAGAATGCACAAGGAGGGGAATGACATGCCACAATGCCATGCAACAAAACAACTAAATGAAAATAGAATCAGCACACACCTTTTCTTAAATCCAAATTTAATCATCTAAGATGTGGGAAACAGAGGCAACCTTAACTTATTTATTCCTTTTTAGTCACTGTATTCTCCTATGGGTGATTTATTTATTGTTCCTGAAGCAAATGATGTTTGAAATAATATCTAAAACAACTGATAATTTTCTAAAGCTTAGACTTTCTTTAGAAGAATTAAAATTACAGCTTTGCACTTTTTGAGCCCAGATATATTTATTTAAGCCATTCTAAACAAAATGAAGTCTGCTTATTTTTGTGTAGACACATGAAACAACTGTTTCTACTATGATAGAAAAATATCTCCTGTGTTCAAACAGAAAATTTGTGTCCCACTTTGTATTATATACCATTAATACAAACATTAATTCAAAAGCAAACTGTGAATAAATTGCCAACCAATACCATGAAGTCTATGATGAGGTTAATGAAGAATTGAAAATTGACTTAATGACTTTCAGTTAAGTACAAAGGTAAGTTAAATATAGAAAATAACATAAATTAACCTAATTTATCTCAGTTTCATTTCATCTGAAAGTTTCTATGTAATAGATTCAATTTATATATGAATATGATTTAATAGGAAAGAAGTAATTTAGGAACAAAAATAGTACTTCTTGATTTAAAAGAAACTTTGACAGTCTTCTGGATCATCTACAGTTTGAATGCTTGAATATTGAATATATTACCTTCACTGTTTGACTAGTGCTAGCATGTGGAAATTCTCTACCTCCTCAAGCAATTCACTTTATCTCCAGAATGCTCTGGGTTACATGTCAGAGCATCAGCAAAATAGGATCAAAAATATGATGATGTTTTATGAAGTAATTCAAAGTGTTGATGTATCAAAAAATATTAATAGTAAGAGGAAAATACAATCACTTTAGTCTTCTATGACACTTTCCATGTTTCAAAGCTGATATATCTTGAATTACATATGAAAGCCATGGTCCCATGAAATGCTTGGGGCCTCTGAGGTTCAACAGTTCAGTTCAGTTGCTCAGTTGTGTCTGACTCTTTGCAACCCCACGGACTGCAGCACACCAGTCCGCCCTGTCCATCACCAACTCCTAGAGTTTACCCAAGCTCATGTCCATTGAGTTGTTGATGCCATCCAGCCATCTCATCCTCTGTCCTCCCTTTCTCCTCCTGCCCCCAATCCCTCCCAGCATCAGGGTCTTTTCAAATGAGTCAGATCTTCACATCAGGTAGCCAAAATATTGGAGTTTCAGCTTCAACATCAGTCCTTCCAATGAACACCCAGGACTGATCTCCTTTAGGATGGACTGGTTGGATCTCCCTGCAGGCCAAGGGACTCTCAAGAGTCTTCTCCAACACCATAGTTCAAAAGCATCAGTTCTTCAATGCTCAGCTTCCTTTATAGTCCAACTCTCACATCCATACATGAATACTGGAAAAACCATAGCCTTGCCTAGATGGACCTTTGTTGGCAAAGTAATGTCTCTGCTTTTTAATATGCTGTCTAGGTTGGTCATAACTTTCCTTCCAAAGAGTAAGCGTCTTTTAATTTCATGGATGCAATCACCATCTGCAGTGATTTTGGAGCCCCCCAAAATAGAGTCAGCCACTGTTTCCCCATCTATTTGCAGTGAATGATGAGACCGGATGCCATGATCTTAGTTTTCTGAATGTTGAGCGTTAAGCAACTTTTTCACTCTCCTCTTTTACTTTCATCAAAAGGTCTTTAGTTCTTCACTTTCCATCATAAGGGTGGTGTCATCTGCATATCTGAGGTTATTGATATTTCCCCTGGCAATCTTGATTCCAGCTTGTGCTTCATACAGCCCAGCATTTCTCATGATGTACTCTGCATATAAGTTAAATAAGCAGGGTGACAATATACAGCCTTGACGTACTCCTTTTCCTATTTGGAACCAGTCTGTTGTTCCATATCCATTCTAACTGTTGCTTCCTAACCTGCATACAGATTTCTCAAGAGGCAGGTCAGGTGGTCTGGTATTCCCATCTCTTTCAGAATTTTCCAGTTTATTGTGATCCACACAGTCAAGCTTTTGGCATGGTCAATAAAGCAAAAATACATGTTTTTCTGGAACTCCATTGCTTTTTCAATAATCCAGTAGATGTTGGCAATTTGATCTCTGGTTCCTCTTCCTTTTCTAAAACCAGCTTGAACATCTGGAAGTTCACGGTTCACGTATTGCTGAAGTCTGGCTTGGAGAACTTCATAGTGTGGATATATTTGTGGCCCGCTAATTTCCCACTTTTCATAGTAAATGTTCCTACCCATTTACAACATTTCTCATATGCCACTGTTATAAGTCCATTTAAAGCACTGGCCACTTGTCTCTGAATGCACATCATGTTTTTGACTTTTAAACTGTCATACAATAGAACTGAACAGAGTTCTCTTTTTAGTCTGACAACAGATTGTGCAAGGTGGAGTGGGACTGTCACTTCCCATCAATTATTATTAATAACGAAGCCTAAGATTGTATCAATTTGGCAACCAGACTGCTGCTGGCTCATATTAACTTCTCAGCCAGGAAGCCTCCAAATGTATTTACATATATGTACACTGGGCTCTCACATACTCCATTGTACAGCTAGATATTTTGGATACAAATCTGATACTCAATTATTTCTATTAAACTTCAATTTGTTGCACTCAATTCCCTAGCACATCTCTGACTTCTTTTTGATTGCTGATTCTGTTACAACTTGCAACTAAAAAGCAAAAGAAAATAATAAAAAAAAAGCACATTCTTCTAAAAATAACACATTAGTCATTTGGTTATGACTTTTCTTCTATGAATCACAAGAATTAAAAAATCCAATACACAATCTTCAACTTGTAACCAAAAATCCAAACTTGCAACCAAATATAAGTGGATAATTACAAATTTATTTCATGTAAGTTAATGACATAAAGTTATCTAATATTTAATCAATACCTTTTGGGAGGAATTTCTATCATTCTAAAATTTTGAGTTCTCTCTTAACTGCTTCATCTCTTTTTAAATAGAATTCAAAGCTTTCATCTCCATAGGATGAAAGTTAAAGCAGAAGCTATATTCCTAGTTCTGTGGCCATGCCTTTCTGCTAATAAGATGTCACAAAAGGCTTTTAATTGAAAAATAAAAATATTGAGGAGTAACAAAAGAATGAAGTGAAAATTATCTTTATAATGCAATGAAAATAAGTTGGTTAGAACAAAAATATATAAATTCCAACTATATTTTTGGTCAAATAGGGCTTTGGGAGTTAGCCTATAGATATTAACAAAATATCACTTAATGTATTTTTAAGAAATACATGTCTTAGTTTTTAAATCACTTTTGAGTTAGTACCCTTTTACTTTGAAGGTCATATTTAAGTAGATAATAATATATATTCTAGCATATTTAGATGCCACTGCTAGCTTTTAATTACAGAATTCTGACAGGTTTTAGTAGTTTTTAGCTTCCCTATAGCTTCTTCACAGCAGGATTATTGGCCCCATCCTACATTCTCCTCCCACATCTATAGTTATATAGCTTTTCTTCTCCCACTTAAAAGTCTGTTTCTAAAAATTTTATCTCCTCAAAAAGCAAAGCTGGGTTTTCTCTATATTAATAATCACTTGACTGCTCAAAGTGACCGTCCACCATAAGAATATGTCTTGTGTTCTGCATAAATTAGTGTGATCTTTACAGTTAAAAGGGACATTCCCCGGATGCTTATTTTACAATCAGACTTCATTTGTTGGTTTTGTTTCTTTTTTTTTAATATTTAGAATGACCCTAATTTTCCTTCAGAAAAAGAAATTCTCCCTAGTGGGATGACTCATGTATATCTAAGCAAGAGTAGCTGTTTTTAAAATGACCTCCTGCCATGTTTGCTCAGAGGTCCATGAAGTGTCTGCTCTCATTGGACACTGGGCCTAGAGGCTTCCTCTGTGTAGAGCCGCCTGAATGGACTGATATTGAAGTCAAGCTCTGTTAATAGAGCACTACCTTTCTATGAAAAAGTTTCCCCTTCAGATCTCCTGCTTCCTCTTCTGGGGGAGCTCATTCTCTGATCTGCACTTGAATATGTGTTGACCTCCAGGTCTCCGTAGGTGGATCTACCTCCATTCACTGTTAGTTTTCTTCTGGTATGATGTTGCTTTTATCACATTTTCAGGAAAAAAAAGAAAAAGAAAAAGTCAGTTTTTCATCTTCCTTTTCTCTGCTGAATGTGTTAGATCCTAGGAACATTTCCCTGAAGTGGTGTTACTGAGACCTCTGGTGCCACCATCTCATCCTGAATGACCACAGAAAGGAAATGTTTCTTTTTGTCTACAAGAGTTGAATTAAGTTACTTTAAAAATAACACATGAACTTGTTGAAAAACAGTATGTCAAAACAGAGAACATGTTGTAAATACCTACAGTAGGGAGTATAGGAGGTGGACCAGTCATTTTGAAGAAACAGCTGCAAGTAATAACAGTATCCTTGTGGCACAGGTGGTAAAGAATCTGCCTGCAATGTGGGAGATCTGGGTTCTATCCTTGTTTTGTGATGATCTCCTGGAGAAGGGAAAGGCTACCCACTCCAGTATTCTGGCCTGGAGAATCCCATGGCCTGTATAGTCCATGGGGTCGCAAAGCGTCGGACACGACTGAGCAATTTTCACTTTCTTTCACTTTCAGGATATTTAAGCATGTGGCAAAAAAGAGGGCTTCTAAGTTCTATTATACAACAATATCATGAGAGATTAAATATACAGGGGACATCTTATAGAACATGGCAACAAAATTGTCTCTTTTCTTCAGAGCTGTTTCCAGAAGTCATTTGGAAGAAACTATTGCATTGCATCATATGAAAGATATGTTTTTGCTTTTTTCTTGTTGAAAACAAAATATTTAATTTACTCTATGAAATAAGTATAACAGATTGACTAAAATTAAGAAAACAAGAAAACCTCTTTGTTCTTCATTTCTAATTCAAATTTCAGTTCTATCATTTAAAGAAACCTTCTTTTTTGACTTTCCTGACTTCTTTCAGTGAGTTACAAGCACTACCAGTTTAATCTCCAAAATGCTTCCTTTGTTCTCACTGCATTTTTATTAACAAAATATCAACAAAGCTAAAATAAAGATGATGCACTTAGATGAACCAATGACAAAATTGTCAGAATATGAAAAGAGAGGGTATAATACACTATTTAAACAAATTTTATATGTGAAAAAGAGCCAGAAATGGATTTATCCAAAACTTTTATCATAGCATCAAATTGCCAGATGATAGAAAGAGTAACTGTATAAGCCTTCATTTTCTTCCTGTTGTTTCTGTCTATTCTATTGATAATCTTTTAAAAGTAAAAGCTACCCTATGTGAAGGATAGAATGAGTGCATATAGATTTGCTGCAGGTAAAATTTTCAGTCAAAATGTATCTTAACCTCTGGAATTGATCTCTGTATGCCCTATCCTTGGAATTCTCCAGGTGATTATATTGGAGTGGGTAGTCATTTCTTTTTCCAGGGGATCTTCCTGACCCAGAAATTGAACTTGGGTCTCCAAGATTTCAGGCTGATTGTTTACTTACTGAATCACCAGGGATGCCCTGTGGAATTCATAGGTAAGATAAATTATGTTTGATCATTAACTTTTGTGTCTGAGGAAACTTGAAGAGCCAAAGATTTTCTCCTTATATTTTCTTTCTTAATTAATAGCACAACCATTTCACCCAGAAGCCCACGTCAAAAAACTAGGAAATATCCTCTACATATTTATTTTCTTCTTGATAATTAACAAAATATTTTTGCTAAATTTGCCTTTGTAATTCAGTTTCCTGTTTTAGTTGCAATGGCTTTATATAAACACAGGAACTGCAATGCTGTGATACACTTTGCTTATTGTTTGTCTTCTAATATACCTCATAGTCAACAAAAGAGTCTTAAATGCAGTACTTGGGTGTTCACTTCCAAGGCAAATGATTCAATATCACACTAATCCAAGTGTATGCCCCAAACACTAATGTAGAAGAAGCTGAAGCGGAATGGTTCATGAAACCTGTAAGACCTTCTAGAACTAACACACACATAAAAGTAGAAAGTCAAGAGACACCTGGAATAACAGCCTAGTTTGGTCTTGGAGTACAAAATGAAGTAGGGCAAAGGCTAACAGTGGTTTTGCCAAGAGACCACACTGGTGATAGCAAACACCATCTTCCAACAACACGAGAGGTGACTTTACATAGGAGCATCACCAGATAGACAATACCAAAATCAAATCATTTATATTATTTGCAGCTGAAGATGAAGAAACTGTACACAGTCAGCAAAAACAAGAGCAGAAGCTGATTGCAGCTCATTTCACGAACTCCTTATTGCAAAATTCAGAGTTAAATTGAAGAAAGTTGAGAAAATCACAAGGCCATTCAGGTAAGACTTAAATCAAATACCTTATGATTATAGAATGAAAGTAACAAATAGATTTGTGAGTGCCCGAAGAACTGTGGACAGTGGTTTGTAATGTTGTACAGGAGGTGGTAACCATACCCCCAAAAAAGAAATGCTAAAAGGCAAAATGGTTATCTGAGGAGGCCTTACACATAGCTGAAAAAAGAAGAGAAGTAAAAGACAAAGGAGATAAGGAAAGATATAACCATATGAATGCAGAGTTCCAAATAAGGAGAGAGAAAAAAGCATTCATCAGTGATCAGTTCAGTCACTCATCATGTCCTACTTTTTGCCAACCCAAGGACTGCAGCACTCCAGGCTTCCCTGTCCATCACCAACTCCCAGAGCTTGCTCAACTCATGTCCATCAAATCGGTGATGTTATCCAACCATCTCATCCTCCGTTGCCCCCTTCCCCTCCTGCCCTCAATATTTCCCAGCATCAGGGTCTTTTCTAATGAATCAGTTCTTGGCATCAGGTGGCCAAAGAAATGGAGTTTCAGCTTCAGCATCTGTCCTTCCATCGAATATGCAGGACTGATTTCCTTGAGGATTGATTGGTTGGATGTCCTAGCAGGACAAGGGACTCTTAAGACTCTTCTCCAACTCCACAGTTCAAAAGCATAGTTCTTTGGTGCTCATCTTTCTTTATAGTCCACCTCTCACATCCATACATGATTATAGGAAAAACCATAGCTTTGACTAGATGGACTTTTGTTGGCAAAAGAATGTCTCTGCTTTTTACCACTCTGTCTATGTTGGTAATAGTTTTTCTTCCAAGGAGCAAAGTGTCTTTTAAATTCATGTCTGCAGTCACCACCTGTAGTGAGTTTGGAGCCTCCAAAAGTAAAGTTTCTCACTGTTTCCATCATTTCCCCATCTATTTTCCATGAAGTGATGGGACTGAATGTTGAGTTTTAAGTCAACTCTTTCACTCTCCTCTTTCACTTTCATCAAGAAGTCTTTAGTTCTTCACTTTCTGCCATAAGGGAGGTGTCATCTGCATATCTGAGGTTATTGATATTTCTCCTGGCAATCTTAACTCCAGTTCGTGCTTCATCCACCCCAACACTTCTCATGATATACTTTGCATATAAGTTAAATAAGCAGGTTGACAATATAAAGCCTTGACATACTGCTTTCCCAGTTTGGAACCAATCAGCTATTTCATGTCCAAATCTAAGTGCTGCTTCTTGACCGCATACAGATTTCTCAGGAGGCAGGCAAGGTTGTTTGATATTCCCATCTATTGAAGAATTTTCACCATTTGTTGTGATCCCCACAATCAAAGGCATTGACATAGTCAATAAAATAGAAGTAGATTTTTTTTAACTCTCTTGCATTTTCAATGATTCATTGGATGTTGGCAATGCAAACAAACTTATGTGATCAATGCAAACAAATAGAGGAAAACAATAGAATGGGAAAGACTAGAGAGCTCTTCAAGAAAATTAGAGATACCAAGGGAACATTTCATGCACAGATGGGCACAATAAAGGACAGAAACAGTATGGACCTAACAGAAACAGAAGATATTAAGAGGTAGCAAAAATATAAGAATAATTATACAAAAAGGATCTTCATGACCCAGATAATTATGAGGTTGTGATCACTCACCTAGACCCAGACATCTTGGAGTGCGAAGTCAGTTGGCCTTAGGAAGCATCACTACAAACAAAACTAGTGGAGGTGATGAAATTCCAACTGAGCTATTTAAAATCCTAAAAGATGATTCTTTTAAAGTGCTGCACTCAATGTCAGCAAATTTGGAAAACTCAGCAGTGGCCACAGGACTGGAAAAAGTTAGTTTTCATTCCAATCCCAAAGAAAGGCAATGCCAAAGAACATTCAAACTATCACACAGTTGTCCTCATTTCACGTGCCTGCAAAGTAATGCTCAATATTCTCTAAGCTTGGTTTCAACAGTGTGTGAACTGAGACCATCCAGATATCCAAGCTAGATTTAGAAAAGGCACAGGAACCAGAGATCAAGTTGCCAATATTCACTGAATCACAGAAAAAGCAAGAGAATTACGAGAAAACATCTACTTCTGCTTCATTGACTGTGTGGATCAAAAAAAAAAAAAGAAAGAAAGAAAGAGAAAAAAAAAAAACTGGAAAATTCTTATAGAGATGGGAATACCAGATCACCTTACATGCCCCCTGCAAAGCCTGTATTCAGATCAAGAAGCAATAGTTAGAACTGGACATGGAACAATAAACTGGTTCCAGATTGGGAAAGGAGTATGTCAAGGCTGTATATTGTCAGTCTATTTATTTAAATTATATGCAGAGTCCATCATGTGAAATGCTGAGCTGGATGAAGCTCGAGGTGAAATCAAGTTTTTGACTGCAGCCATGAAATTAAAAGGTGCTTACTCCTTGGAAGAAAAGTTATGACCAACTTAGTATATTCAAAAGCAGAGACNAAGCTCAACATTCAGAAAACGAAGATCATGGCATCTGGCCCCATCACTTCATGGGAAATAGATGGGGAAACAGTAGAAACAGTGTCAGACTTTGTTTTTTTGGGCTCCAAAATCACTGCAGATGGTGACTGCAGCCATGAAATTAAAAGGCGCTTACTCCTTGGAAGAAAAGTTATGACCAACCTAGATAGTATATTCAAAAGCAGAGACATTACTTTGCCGACTAAGGTCCGTCTAGTCAAGGCTATGGTTTTTCCTGTGGTCATGTATGGATGTGAGAGTTGGACTGTGAAGAAGGCTGAGCGCCGAAGAATTGATGCTTTTGAACTGTGGTGTTGGAGAAGACTCTTGAGATCCCTTGGACTGCAAGGAGATCCAACCAGTCCATTCTGAAGGAGATCAACCCTGGGATTTCTTTGGAAGGAATGATGCTAAAACTGAAGCTCCAGTACTTTGGGCACCTTATGCGAAGAGTTGACTCATTGGAAAAGACCCTGATGCTGGGAGGGATTGGGGGCAGGAGGAGAAAGGGACGACCGAGGATGAGATGGCTGGATGGCATCACAGACTCAATGGACGTGAGTCTGAGTGAACTCCGGGAGTTGGTGATGGACAGGGAGGCCTGGCGTACTGCGATTCATGGGGTCGCAAAGAGTCGGACACGACTGCGCGACTGAACTGAACTGAACTGAGTATGGGGATATAGTATAAAGTGAGAGTTTACAGAGTTAATTTTTAGCTGTGCAAGAGAATCAGCATCACTTTATGCTAAATTTGTATGTTTATGATTGTATATCATTGAAATCTCTCTCTCTTCCTCCGTTGTTTTTCTTTCAATAGCCATGCATGCATTAATTTAATTATTCAACAAACAAGTTCAGTTAGCATAATCTTATGAATCTTGCATTTCTTTAGACCGTATTTAAAGTGAAAAACTGAAAACACTCCTGGAAAAAAATTAAAAATCATAGTAAAATATCTAATTATGAAATAAACCTTTAAAGTAGTATTCTCTACTTATAACTTTATTACTGTGAAGAGTTACTTGTCACTTTCTCAGATCAGCAATATGTACCAGAAGTCATATGGAATAGTTATATGACATTTTAGTGTTTGGCTATAGCACTTAGCCATTATAAGAAACTTATGTTTTACTCACCAGGGTGAAAAAAAATAAAATTGGGAATTTGTGAAACAGATCATGTTACACATTATCTCTACCCAAATTCCAAGTAAACTACCCTGCAGAATGTTTACCATGTGCAAACCTATTTTATTTTGTTTTTTAGTTTAATACTTTCATTTATATTGGAGTTTTTATTAGTAGTGGCAGTGTATAATGCATTATCCTTTGAAAATATTGTTAGAAAAAGTGTCCTTATCAATAATGTACTGTGAGAAATCCATTGTTTTGATTTAAATTCTAAAGCTCATTTATTATTGACCACTTTTGGAAAAATATCACATTATTTCTTACTTGAATTGTCAAGTGCTTCACGTAATATCAATCTTGGGTCTCTGAGCAGTCAAATGGCAGAACAAATGCTGGATCAGCAGTGGTTGTAAGTCACGCGCACACACGCACCCAGCACACACAGCATTCAAAATCTTGAATTTTAAGCATTACCACTTCAGTAATGATTTAGCTTCATACATAGTTTTGTTACTTTCCATTAGTGAAATAATGGAAAGAGCCTAACTATAATGCTGTTTGAACATAAGTCTGCTAGTGAGGGCTTCCCAGGTGGCACTAGTGATAAAGAGCCCACCTGCCAATGCAGGAGATGTAAGAGATGTGGCTTCCATCACTGGGTGGGGGGGATCCCCTGGAGGAGGGCATGGCAGCTCACTCCAGTATTCTTGCCTGGAGAATCCATGGACAGAGGAACATGGTGGGCTACAGTCCATAGGTCTGATAAAGTCAGGACATGGCTGAAGTGACAGCATGCATGCATGCAAAGTGCTGGTGAAACATAGGCAAACTCCCTATATGTTCCAGTTTTATCGCATTCCATTGAAATGATATAAAGCCTATTTGTAATGAAGGCATTGGTTTACTGCTTTGCTGGGCTAAAAGTTCATTGAAAAAAGTTCTTTTCATCATTTGAAGAGAATCATTTGGAATAAGAGTATAGAAGTGATATGGCTCATAGACTAACAATATTTATCTGGCATTGATAGTTCAGTTTAATCTGAAATGGCGAGAGATAAAGGCAAATGGCTTAGTGTTTTTGGTATGTGATGGGTATGAGATAGTCAATAAATCCAGTCATTGCAGTAATGCCTATACTTCAATATTCAAACTTTTCTTTTCTGGAACGTGAGTGCTAAGACCAGAACTAGGATTGTCAATTTATCATCTGTGTCTCTTTGTGAAATTAGTTTAGTGTTTTATGCCCAGTTTTCTCATCTTCAAAATGCAATTGTAATAGATAATAATAGTACCCATCTAAAGGGCTTCAGCAAACATTGCGTGAATTGCTCTGGACGCTGACCCAGCTTTCAATATATGTTAGCTCTTATTATTCACTTTCCTACAAAGAAATAAATATTGGTCTCAAATTTTCAAACAGTATTTTAAAGCTCAGAAAGGCTAAATCATGTGTTGCAGCTCAAATAGAAAATAGCATAGCCAAGGTACAGACATGGGTAGTTTGGGCTCCATCGCTTTGTCTCTTTCCACTATGGCCCTGCCTTCTCCGGGATTTTATTAGGTGGAAAAGAAATCTCACCTCACCTTCCATGTGTATTAACTGCTTGGAGTGATGCTGATGCTTCCACACAGCTAAATATAAACTTTGTTAACCAACAACTGTTGTTGGCATAACCACTGTGCTGTTTGTGCTAAGAATTTTCAATCTTCTTTGTGTGCTTTTATTATTATTGCAAATTCTGGATGGAGAAGGTGGTACTGGGATAACAGGATCATTTGGAGGAATTGCTTTAGGTGAGTTAGTTTGAAATAGAATACTTTGAAACCATGAGTCACTATAGTTATTGATGGGAAATGTTTTCTATATTCCAGGAAGAAAAGATAAGAAGTGAAGTGGCAAGTGGCCAAATATAAGCAGAGGATTAAGAAGTGCAAACTATTATCTATAAAATAAATAAGCTATCTCTAAAATAAATAAAACAAGGGATATAGCCAATATTTTACATTAAGTACAAATGGAATATAAACTTTAAGAATTGCCATTGAGTTATACACATGAAGCTCATACACATCAACTATACCTCAATGAAAAACAAGTAAAAAAAAAAAGAAATGAATTGATTACTCTTCATATTTACTTCACCCTTACAATATCACTAGACTCAGTCTGGGCTCAGAAAGGATTCCAGTATTTCTTAGGATGAAACTGTATGTGAATCATCTGGATACTTGATGATTTGTGTACTGATCCTCTGTGTTTTTTTTTTTAATTGAAGTATAGTTGACTTGCAGTATTATGTTAGTTTTAGGTGTACAACATAGTTATTCAAAATATTTATAGGTTATACTCCATTTAAAGTTATAAAATATTGACTGTATTCCTTGTTCTGTACACCATATCTTTAGATCATATTTATCTTATTCATAGTAATTTGTACCTCATGATCCCCTACCCCTACCTTGTTCCTCTGGGTTTTGATACTACTTGTTTGGGTGGAGCTTTGTTGCTGTTCATTTGCTCAGTTGTGTCTGACTCTTTGTGATCCCATGGACTAGAGTATTCCAGGTTTCCCTGATCATTTGTTGGAGCAGTCCATGCTATCTGTATGAGGGTAGTTTGGAGACAAAACTTTGATCTGTGGATGATGTTGAACATAGCAGTGATATACAGATGTTTAATACCAGCATGCTTAGCATTGGGGGTGGTACCCTCAATCCTTTGATATTTATTAACAGTTCTCTCTTTTGAACCAAGAGTTTGTTTTTCCCCTAATTTTATGAATTTTTCCTTTATATCCCATCATTATGATAAAGATCTTATTGAATAATTCCCATTTTCTAGAGTAACTAAAATATTATTTCACATTACAGCTTGTCTCTGATTGTTATAATTAATGATTAAATAATTTAATAGAATGGTTAAATATAGCTCAGTTGGTAAATAAACTGCCTGCAACGCAGGAGATCTGGGTTTGATTCCTGGGTCAGGAAGATCCCCTGGAGAAGGAAATGGCAACCCACTCCAGTATTCTTGCCTGGAGAATCCCATGGACAGAGGAGCCTGGTGGGCTTCAGTCCATGGAATTTCAAGAGTTGGCATGACTTACTGACTAAACCATCACCATCATAATTTTAAAATAATTTGTGAAATAGAAAATCTGTGCAACAAACTTCAATTTCTATTTGATTCAAAAATATATATGGATAACTGTTAATTTCAATTACTCTGTACTCAATAACTAGTTTTTTGTACAAGTTCATAATATAACAACGAGATACTAATCAGTCAAATGGGAGATGTTCACAATGTGTTCATAACTCTTTGAAGTCCTTCATGTGATACATGTTTACATTATACGCCCCCAAAACTTTAATCTTTTTTCTCTGGACATCAGGTTGCCTGCATGTCACTTAGAGCTTGACATACTGCAACTGTAATTTCAATAAGGGTCACGGAGCAGAACTATATATGTACTCTACTGTGTTCTCATAAACTTCACAAGGAATATCTTAGTGTTCATTTCCCAGTTAGGTGATAGGTTACTAAGGCTCATAATCTGAATATTTTTAAATTGTGTTGTCTACATACCAGAACCTACTACAATTTTAATGCAATTAGCAGGCAAAGTGAATGTAGTGGTATTGCCTTATGTATTTGACTAACTCAAGACAGTCTGTTGATGTAGCAGTTGTTTGTTGAACATCAATAATTTGTGGTTCAATGCAGAGCCTCAGGGTTGGGGGTATTGTTTTATGCTTGTATAATTTATTTTACTTGTTTGTTTAAGGCATAGCAAACCCAGGCTGGAATAACCTTCTAAAGATTGCTTTCTGTGAGAGCAACTCTGCCTTGGTTCTAGACACTGCACTAATTAGGTTGAGCTTGCTGCTGCTACTGCTGCTGCTAAGTCACTTCAGTCGTGTCCGACTCTGTGTGACCCCATAGATGGTAGACCACCAGGCTCCCCTGTCCCTGGGATTCTCCAGGCAAGAACACTGGAGTGGGCTGCCATTTCCTTCTCCAATGCATGAAAGTGAAAAGTGAAAGGGAAGTCGCTCAGTCGTGTCTGACTCTTAGCGACCCCATAGACTGCAGCCTACCAGTCTCCTCCATCCATGGGATTTGCCAGGCAAGAGTACTGGAGTGGGTTACCATTGACTTCTCCAGGTTGAGCTTACTCATTATCTTAGGTCAGGCCTGGAATCAGAGCCTGAGAGTTTTACTGTGAAAGTTATTTTTGAGAGAGTTCTCTCAGGATAAATCTAAAAGAAATAAGGAGGAAAGAGATGAGGACAGGAAAGCAACCCACAAGAGATGTGCCTTCCAAAGCTCAACTTCAACATTGTATCACAGGAAATCCTTGAGATAAATTGTTTTACAGATGTCCCACCTAATGATAACAAGATAAGACTACCATGGCTGTGGTCTGCCTTGGAGGTATGAGGAGTATAACCTTCCAACATTCCAGACATCTATAGGACAAGTTGGCTCCTATTGGTCAAGAATAATACTTTGGAGAAGATGGGTGCAGGTATTGGCAGTCAACTCCATGATTAGGTGGGGAATGGAGGTACTATCCTAATAAATTACATCTGATTAGAGAATAGCATCTGCCTCACCCAGCCCATATAGCAATATGAAACAGGAACTTGTGTGGTTCTTTTTTACCAGGCTTTATGAATATAAGAAAAAGAATTGAGAAAAGACACTTCTCCAAAGAAGACATATGAATGGCTAACAAACACATGAAAAGATGCTCAACATCACTCATTATCAGAGAAATGCAAATCAAAACCACAATGAGGTACCATTTCACACCAGTCAGAATGGCTGCAATCCAAAAGTCAACAAGCAATAAATGCTGGAGAGGGTGTGGAGAAAAGGGAACCCTCTTCCACTGTTGATGGGAATGCAAATTAGTACAGCCACTATGGAGAACAGTGTGGAGATTCCTTAAAAAATTGCAAATAGAACTGCCTTATGATCCAGCGATCCCACTGCTGGGCATACACACCGAGGAAACCAGAACTGAAAGAGACATGTGTACCCCAATGTTCATTGCGGCACTGTTTATAATAGCCAGGACATGGAAGCAACCTAGATGTCCATCAGCAGATGAATGGATAAGAAAGCTGTGGTACATATACACAATGGAGTATTACTCAGCTATTAAAAAGAATACATTTGAATCAGTTCTAATGAGGTGGATGACGCTGGAGCCGATTATACAGAGTGAAGTAAGCCAGAAAGAAAAACACCAATACAGCATACTTACACATATATATGGAATTTAAAATGATAGTAATGATAACCCTGTATGCAAGACAGCAAAGAGACACAGATGTATAGAATGGCCTTTTGGACTCTGTGGGAGAGGGAGAGGGTGGGATGTGTTGGCAGAGTGGCAGTGTAACATGTATGATATCATAAGTGAAATGAATCGCCGGTCCAGGTTTGATGCAGGATGCAGGATACTTGGGACTGATGCACGGGGATAATCCAGGGAGAAGGTGTGGGGCGGGAGGAGGGAGGTGGGGGTCGGGATAGGGAGTTCATGTACACTCGTGGCTGATTCATGTCAATGTATAGCAAAACGAATACAGTATTGTAAAGCAAAACAAACTAAAAAATAAAAATTAATTAAAAAAAAGATAACTGAAACTATAAAAGAAAGTATCTAAATTCCAGTTGTACTTCCTTGTGGAAAAATTAAGATGTCAATTGCAGAAACTTCTATCTTATTACAATGACTTAATGATCTGTAGTTGTGCACTGATGTCTATGCAACACTGACGTTATTAGAATCTGTCCTTTCTTTGTAGCAGAATTGTGATTCTGATTTTCACATAAAAACACAGTAAGCATCTCTAGTTTTAATATCTGCCTCTTTGAACAATATCCATCATGTTATTATCCCTAACACTTGTACTATGACACTACGGGAATCTTCTGGTTCGCTCTGGTAAAGAGGTGAAAAACCAGCTCATTCTAGGTTGAGAATAACTTGTTATAGCAGAGAAGTCAATTGACATATAGCCATGGCTGTTCATATACAAAAACTGCTTTGTCAGCTTTATCAGTGTGGTGTTTCAGTGTTGAACGTTTTTTTAAAGACACTCCCCTTGTAAATTATGATCTTATATCTGGTAACTTCTGTTCATCAATATATGGTTTTTGATGTCTACTCCTGAGACTGTGAGAGGAGTTGTGTTCCCCACTTCTCAGAGGTATAGGCAAAGTCATATAATTTGCTTTTGAGCAATAGAATATAAGTACAAATGCATATAAGCACAAATGATATGCAGCAGTTCCAGGTAGCAGCATTTAATTGTTGATGTTCAGCTCTTCAAACTGGCTTTCCCCTGGGGGAAAAATGTTTTTGAAAGTGTGCATTTGAGTAGAGGCATCTAAAGAGGCTGAGATAACATGTAGAGGATGGATGGATTGGAGAATCGCCCGGATCAGACATGAATGTTGTATAAGGATACCATTTAACATGACACTGATGGTTTTGGTGTTATTTGCTAACCCAATGTGATGTAGGGTATCCTAATAAAGGTATTGAATCACTTTACTCTATCACAGGAATAAACGAACACCAGTATTATGCACATTTGACAAAAAAGTTGAACTACTAGTACAGTATATGCTTTCCCTAGAAGCAAAGAGAAAATGGGTGAAAAGAAAAAAGAAATTTGAAAATAAATCTGCTGTGAACCTAAGGCAATTTTCTACTACTTGTAGGATGAAAACAAAGTATCTTATGCATTGCCTAATTATAGTGGATAAAACCATATGATAATTACATATCAGTATACTGTCAGCTCCCAGTGAAGACGCAACCATTTGATTATCATATCTTCATAAATACTAATGACATTTTTGCAAAGGAAATTTTTAAAACAATTTAGACAAGATAGAAATGCAATGATCAATGCATTAACATTTCTATAGAATGAAATGTTCTGGGCTCCAAATACAATTAAAATCTAAATCATAGAATTTAGAATCAGAATAATAACAAAATAATAACAAGTTCACAATTGCATCTTCTTGACTTGCTTCTACTAATTCTAGTATTATTGTCATCACTGAGTATCTGATTTTTTAGCTAGTTACATTTTATGTAAATTAATCTTCATCAAAATATAACCCAGATATTACTGCTCACAATTTTACCACTGAGAAACAAAATAGAAACAATCTGCTCAGGGTCACAGAGTTTCTATGAGAGGGGATTCAAGTAAAATTTCATTTGAGTAGGACTTCATGAAAAACCTTAGCTTGTATCTTAGCTTAGTGATGACTTACTTACTGGATTATCTCAAGGACTTTTCTATTATTGAATTATTGACATTTTTTACATATGAAATTAAGATAATAATATGTCTCATAGGTTTCTTGGGAGTATGGAATTAAATAACTCATATGAAAACATCTAAACATTATAAGAACTCATACAAGACAATATAGTTTTTTTATTATTTTATAAACAAGTATGGAGATATTATAAGTGTTATCTGAATCTGTGCCCATACTTAATTCTGTTTACCATTTCTTATAAAGAAGAGTGATTTAAAAAACAAAAGCCTCAAAACTGTCTTACATGTAATTGTTTAGTTGGTAAGTGTAAGTGGTTGATTTAACTGTGTTGGTAATTCTTTTTTGAAGTATATCCCTAGCAAATAACTGTATAGCTCATCGGAGCAATCAAAATTAAAAATACATACATAATGCTTAAATACTCAAAAATAGCTCACAGTTAAACATCATACTGCTTAAAATTTTAAAAGATGCAATTATCTTTTTTTGGCAGTCTCTGAATATTCTCTGGATTGTTGGTGGCTATAAAATGGTTTCAAACAGTAGTTTTTAAAAGGTTCTGTTGTACACCTGTGGGCGGATTCATGTCAATGTATGGCAAAACCAATATAGTATTGTAAAGTAAAAATAAAATAAAATAAAATAAAATAAAACTCCTTATAAAGAGTTTCAAAAAAATAAATAAAAGGTTCTGATAAGTTGAAATTCAGATAGATATGCTGTTTTCCTCTCTTAAGTATAATATCTCTCTCAGTTTCCTCCTGGGACATACATACTCCCTGAAAAATACTTAACTGGGAATTGGGCTTCTCAGGTGGTGCAGTGGTAAAGAATTCACCTGCCAGTGCAGGAGGCACAGAAGACACCGGTTTGATCCCTGGGTTGGGAAGATCCTCTGGAGAAGAAAATGTCAACCCATTCCAGTATTCTTGCTGTAAAATGCCATGGACAGAGGTTCCTGGTGGACTACATACAGTCCAAAGGATTGAAAAAGAGTTGGACATGCCTGAATAACTGAGCAGAGCACTCTGAAAAGCAGATTAATTCAGTCAATTTTGGAAGTTTGAAATAGGGAAGGTAATTAGAAATTCAGTCCTTATCAGTATGTAAAGTAAAATATTTTACTTCATTCCAAATGATTTTAGAATATCCATGAAATACACGTATACGTACATACACATACACCTTCGCATTATTTAACATCATGTACAGTTCTCTTAGAATTTGAATCCTAGAGGGTATGATTACTTACTACATATTTTGATCAAAACAATTCAGAATATAAAATATTTTCTACTTAAAAATGTTAGAGGAAGATATAAAAAAAAAGGTAAATGGCAGTACTATGGCAGACATTGGTGTACTCTTTGTATACTTGTTCACTGGACACGTATATATTTGTACACTCACTATATGCCAGACATTGTTCAAGGAATCAGGATATATCAGTAAACAAAACAAACCCCATTGACTTGTAGAGCTCATATTATAGTGAGCAAGATAGACGGTAAACAGATATATAGCCATGGTAAAGGGTGATCAATGTCCTGAAAGGAAATAAGCATAATAAAAGTGTAAGATTTACAGGACTATTTAGTATAGGATTTCATACTGTTTACAATTATTTTTTAATTGTCCTAAAACTTTAATGAGGTCCTATTTATTACATGCATTTTCTATGGTATAGAAAATACTCTTTAAGAAGTTCACAGATAAGAATTATACACTATTGCCAATTGCCAGTGATGTATTTTTTCAAGTTCAAGTGTCATTGTGTGACATTTTCCTCTGGATTTTGGTGAATTATTTTCTCCACTAGAACATCCTTACTCTAATGATTTGTTTTCTTTGTAAAGTACTCCTAATCAAGCAACAATAGAGATATTAAATTTAAAAATTTTCTGAAAAGTCGAAAGCCCTTTTACCCATTTTCATGCACTTTAACCCTAAAATACCTCTTGGATGCTGAAAGAGGGTTCATTTATTCATACTGTACCCAATATTCTAATTGCAGTAGTTAGGTTTTCTGATTCCCCAAACTATCGTATATTAGAAACATCACAGTAGATAATAAAGGGATGTTGAGCAGCAAGAACAGATTGGTCAGTTGGCAACATCAAATCTAGGAGGGAGAATGGAAATGTATTTAAAAATAAATTAAAATGTACACCCAGAACTAGGATTGTTGGATCATATGGCAATTCTATTTTAAAATTTTTTGAGGAACTGCCGTACTGTTTTCCATAGTGGCTTTACATTCCCACCAACAGTGTACAAGAGTTCCCTTTTCTCCACATCCTCACCACCACTTGTTATCTCTTTACTTTTTTGAAATTTTTTTTTTATTTGAAGGATAGCTGCTTTACAGTACTGTGCTGGATTTACAACTGTGTGAATCAGCCATATGCATTCATATATTCACTCCCTCTGGAACCTCCCTCCTGCTCCCCTATCCCACCCCTCACCCGTCTAGGTTGTTACAGAGCAACAGGTTGTTACAGAGCAACTTCCCACTAGCTATCTCTTTTACATATGGCAATGTGTATGTCTGAGTGCTACTCTCTTATTAATTTGTCCCACCCTCTCTGTTTAAGGTTCTTGCAGGAACACAATGACACGTTTGAATTGGGATACTTTAGGGTATTTATTTATTAAAGAGACTGTTTATAAACTCATGAACTCAGTGCTGCGAAATTCTAACAGATGATTTCATACTTCCAGGGATAGTAAGAGACCTTATCATGTCTGAAGGGATCCAGAATAGAATCTGGAATAGAGAGAGAATTTATGAATAGAGCCATTTGATGAGAAACTGTGATTTTAGTGGTGACTTCCACAAAGAACAGAGGAATATATACCCCAAACTAACATGCCTTCCTCCATCTAGTCTCCAGATGGTGCTGTTCAGTGGATAAGCCCTCCCAGAAATAAAAGGGCAAGGCAGTTTGTCATATAGTAGCTACTGGACTGCCTGGTAGGGCAGGGAACAGATTAGAGAATGGGTCTAGAGGGGGAAATAGAAGATAGATCCATAGATATTCAAGGCATACCCCTCTGGAAAGTAATAGTTTAGCAGAGACCTGAGCTAGTTAAAGGACAGAGATCATAACAGTAGTCTGAGGAAGCTCTTTCAAGACTGAGGGAACACAAAATTTTAGGGTCTTCAGCAGCACCCCACTTTTGAGCAGTGCCTGAATACCATGAAGAACTAACTATCTGTAAAACAGATCCCAGTGTTCTCTTCTTCTGTTAGTATAAGCAATGTCCTATTCTGTCTTTTGGATTTATATCCCTTTTCCAATTCCCACTATTATCACTCTTATTTAAATATTCATTATTCTGGTCAATATTATATATGGTGTGGTCCAATTTTCCACAGCTAACTTGTTGGGGCCCAGTCCTGACCAGGTGAATTATTGCCACTAATAACATCTAGATAATTATTTGCAGAAAGTTAATACACGCCAACTAAGCTTCATCAGAGTAAGACAGCCAGTATGTAATAGAGCGAGGGTGTTTCAAGATGAAAAATTATAAACTTAATGAGATGCTGACAGTGATGGGGTGAAGCAGTTGGTTGCAGACAGAACACTGGAGTTCTGCCCAAGTTCATGGCCTGGTGCCTTTAGTGACTATTTCTTGCCACATGTGGCCATTAAAGGTATGGAGAGAAAACAAAAATGTCTATTACTCTATGCATTCATTCAGAAAATATGATTTGGGCATCCACCATCATTCTAAGTTCAAATGATGTAAAATAATTGGGAGTATGTGCTGTGTTGTGCTGTGCTCAGTCACTTCAGTCGTGTCCAACTCTTTGTGACTCTATAGACTGAAGCCTATAGACTACTCTATAGACTTTAGCCTAGAGTCACCATCTGCAGTGATTTTGGAGCCCCAGAAAATAAAGTCTGACACTGTTTGTGTCTTTATTTTCTGTGACTTTATTTTCTGGGGCTCCAAAATCACTGCAGATGGTGACTGCAGCCATGAAATTAAAAGACGCTTACTCCTTGGAAGAAAAGTTATGACCAACCTAGATAGCATATTGAAAAGCAGAGGCATTACTTTGCCAACAAAGGTCCGTCTAGTCAAGGCTATGGTTTTTCCTGTGGTCATGTATGCATGTGAGAGTTGGACTTGAAAAAAGTGGAGTGCCAAAGAATTGATGCTTTTGAACTGTGGTATTGGAGAAGATTCTTGAGAGTCCCTTGTACTGCAAGGAAATCCAACCAGTCCATTCTGAAGGAGATCAGCCCTGGGATTTCTTTGGAAAGAATGATGCTAAAGCTGAAACTTCAGTGCTTTGGCAACCTCATGCAAAGAGTTGACTCATTGGAAAAGACTCTAATGCTGGGAGGGATTGGGGGCAGGAAGAGAAGGGGACAACAGAGGATGAGATGGCTGGATGACATCACTGACTCAATGGACATGAGTATGAGAGAACTCTGGGAGTTGGTGATGGACAGGGAGGCCTGGCATCGCCTGATTCATGGGGTTGCAAAGAGTCAGACATGACTGAGCAACTGAACAGAACTGAGACTGTAGCCTGCCAGGCTCCTCTGTCCATGTGATTCTCCAGGCAAGAATACTTAAGTGAGTCGCCATGCCCTCTTTCAAGAGATCGTCGTGACCCAGGGGCTGAACATATGTCTGCTATATCTCCAGCATTGGCAAGCAGGTTCTTTACCACTAGCGCCATCTGGGAGGTCTAGTTGGGAGTATGTGTGTGTGTGCTTGTTGCTCAGTTTTGTCTGACTCTTTGTGACCCCATGGAGTATAGCCTGCAAGGCTCCTCTGTCTATGGGGATTCTCCAGGCAAGAATACTGGAGTGGGTTGCCATGGCCTCCTCCATGGAATTTTCCCAGCCCAGAGATCGAACCCAGGTCTTCTGCATTTCAGACAGATTCTTTACCATCTGAGCCACCAGAGAAGCCCAATTGGGGGTATCAACTTTAAATGAGATGATCGGAGGAGGTTTTGTGAGATGAAATTTTAAATTTATACTGTAAATGAGCATGGAGAGAAAAGGCTAAGAGTCCACTGTAAGATATAACAGCTTCCTAATTGTTTCCTACCTCTTAATTCACCCATTAATAGAGTTTGTCTCTGGAGTAAGTGGTGATGATGATGATTATAGGATTAGGATGATGAGAGTGATATGAAGGTAACAAGACACCAAAGGTGATAAGAATTGATATAATAAAATTCTCATGAAGGCAGAGGCCATGTGTCTTTTGTTTGCTCCTTTATCCTCAAGCATCTATCACAGCCACAACATCAACATTCAATAGATAATTTTTTGGATGAACAGAAGCATGAGTGAAAGATGATGGTAATGACTAGGACTGGTTCAATTCAATTGAGTTGATGATAGTGTATTATGTACCTCAAAATTAGAGAGAGTCAATTTTCATCTGTTTCAGTGACTTTTAAGGAAATGAACCATTCCAGCGATATTGTATCTCAGACAATTAATTTTCACCTTATTCTGTTGAGCATTATCACCTAGTATTTAGCACATTGCTAATTATCACTTTGTAACCATTTGTAAAGTGTGAAAAACCTGCTGCACACATTCCTTTCCTTCACTAGTTGTGTTTCTATCCAATCCAGAGTAGTGACATACAGTACAGCATTTGTGGTAACATATCTAAAATAAACCGGTATTTTTTCTTCTAAAAAGTAAAACATCAGTAATTCCTCTGCATGTACTGACAGAAAACAAAAGTATTTTATATAAAGTATTGAATCCTTCATTAAAAAGTCCAGAATGAAATTCCAAATCAATTGTGTATAACTACATCAATGTAATACTGACATAGAGGAAGGAAAAATAACATCTCTGAGGTCATAATACATGACTCAAATCTGATCTGTGTAGTTGGTTCCTGGGAATATTACATAAATACTCTAATTTTCATTTTTAACATTTGTTATAATTATGAGAATTACATTACGCCCAGCATAAAGTAGGTACTCATTGGATGCTAGTTGCCAACAACTTTCAACACAACTACATTCAACACAATGTCTTATTAGAGCAATTGTCAAGCTATGGATGGAACTAAAACTTATGATTTTAACTGCTCAAATAAGCTTTTAACTTTATTATCCTTTACACCTACTGTGTGTACAGTTTAGTGACAGATATTTTAGAAAAACTATTAATGCATTAAATATGTCCTTGCCTTTAGCTTATAGTCTATGAGTGGATGGCTTTTATGCACTAATTAATTCTGAATCATTGTTTGTTAAAAGTAATTATAAATAAATTCTGGATAAAAGCATTATTTTTATTCTAAAGCTATGAAATAATTTTATGCCATCATGAAACTATGGTTAAATAGCTTCTGTTTATATGATTATAGCTACTGTATGTACAATTTTGTTATAGTTCTAGAGTCCCTCATGCCTCAGTGCCTCCTAAAGACTTTCTTTCTTTCCAATACTAGCAATATGTCATTCACAGCTTAATAAATTGTTGTTATGAAGAACAGATACAAGCTGAACCTTGTTTGTTATGTGACTATCAAGACATTGCAAGGGCCAGAGATTCTGAACTTGAAGAACATGAAATATAAAAAGTTCAGAGATCATCCTAATATGGTGCATGATCCCAAATATGTGATCTTCTGGAAAAGGCAATACTATGGAAATCATAAAAATCAATGTTTGCTGGGGATTAGGGGGGACAAGGGGGAAGGATGGATAGGCAGAACACACGGGACTTTCAGGACAGTGAACTACTGTATATGATACCACGAGGATGGATGCTTGTCATTATATATTTGTTCAAATTGATAGAATGCACAATACTAAAAGTAAGTCATAATGTAAACCATGTACTTTTGGTGACTATGATGTGTCAGAGTAGGATCATCAGTGTTACAAATGTACCACTCTACTGGAGGATGATAATGAGGGAACCCGTGCGTGTGTGGGGGCTTCCCAGGTGGCACAATGGTAAAGAATCCACCTGCTAATGCAGGAGATGGAAGAGATGCAGGTTTTATTCCTGAGTCTGAAAGATCCCCTGCAGTAGAAAATGGCAACCCATTCTAATATTCTTGCCTGGAGAATCCCATAGATGAGGAGCCTAGCGATCTATGGGGTCGCAAAGAGTCTGACACAATTGAGCGCTTAAGCACACATGCAGATATGCATATGTGGAGGCAGAGGAGACACCAGAAATACTGTACCTTCTCACAATGTTGCTGTGAACCTAAAACTGCTGTGGAAAATACAATCTTAATAATAATTTTTAAAAGTCCAGGAATGATGCCTAATTTTCAAAAGTACATGAACAATCAGAGTTTATTTCTATTCCCACAGACAAGTTAGTATTTCTAACAGCTGGATGGGGGGACATCAGAGTGAGGAAATGGCTGACTAGGTGTTGGTAGTCTAGTTGAGAAGAGGCTGTTTCTAGAGCTGGATATGTAAGGGAGAAGAATTCCTAGACTCCCAGATAAGTTTGGTGATTTGAGGAGAAAGAAGACCGTCAGTTGCTTCCAGATGGTGCTTTGCTGATCTCCCTGTCAATCCAAGTATATTAGAAATAGAAGAGTGAGTATTGTTATATAGCATAGTTTTTTTTTTTTTTTTAGTTTCATAAGAGAATTGTAGTTCACAGAGCAAACTGCCACCTCAAAATCTGGGTAGGCAGAGGTATCTAAGGAGGCACAGTTGAAATCTGCTTGGAATGGAAATTGTTGAAGCGATAAACTGGTAGAAAGACTTAAATGATAATTTCAAAAAAAATTACTGGAGTCTAAGTGTGGACTAGCATAAGAATGAGAAGCTCCTGGTTTGAAGCAGTCTTAAAGTGACTTCCACACTTTTGGGGCTTTTACCTGCAGGAGCCCCACCAGCTTCTCAAGGTAAAGATCTGAGAAAATCCCTTCCTGACTCTGATAGGTAGATAGGAAGGGTAATTCTCCTGAATACTCCCAGAGCAGTCTGCACAACAAAGGCTTACTTTCCAGGATAATTGTCTTTATCAGAGCTTTATTTAATGTGGGGAAAAAGAAAATATCCCACTTCAGCCCATTCTAGTCTTCCAGTGTTACCAAAGGGGAACAACAATCTGAGAAAAACCTGTGAATGTCATAGCCCAGGGACAGAGGACTACTAAAAGATTAGGAGTTAATAAGAGATATACAGAATGCTTCCCCTCTCTATACCTTACTACTGTGCTAATAGAACTCCAGTATAATAGTATAATGGAAATTACAACTGAAAGATGTATAAGACATGAACTCTTTCTGAGAAGAGTTATGCAGGAAAGACCAAAATCCAGAGAGCAACCAAAACGAAAAACACTGGAGGAATTTGAAGCCTCTGGGAACTATAGCCACAACAAATATTTAAAAAGCCCACTTTCAGCCATACTAAAATAAATTCTCACATCAAGGACCTACATACCTCAGTTATCATTCTAATACAACACATCCATCTTTTAACAGAAAAATTACAAAACATGCCAAAAAGCAAGGAAAAATTAAAAGCAGTCTGAATAGACAAAGTAAACCTAGATCCAAACTCAAAAATGGCACAGATGTTGAAATTATCAGATAGGGAATTTTAAATAACTGTGATTAATATGTTTGGGCTCTAATGGAAAAGTAGACAGCATGTAAGAACAGATGGTTAATGAAAGCTGAGGGATGAAAGCTCTAAAAAATAATCAGAAGGAAATGCTAGAAACAGAAATTAAGAATTCCTTTAACAGGCTCCTCAGTACACTGGAAATGGCCAAGAAAAGAATCAGTAAGTTTGAAGATAGGTCAATGGAAATTTCCCAACTGAAATACAAAGAGGAAAATAAGAATTAAAAACAAATAAACAGATCACCTAAGTCTGGGACAGTTTCATAATGTGTAAGATATATATCTGCAATATCAGAAGATGAAGAAAGAGATAATGGAGCAAAAAGTATATAATAGTCAGAATTTTAAAAACTAATGACACACACTAAGTCACATATATAGGAACCCCAGAAATCACCAAGAAGGATAAATACAAACAAAAGCACAGAAACAAATGAAAAAACTACACCTATGCATGTCATAGTCACACTGCAGAAAACCAAACCAAAACAAAATCTTGGTGAAGCCAGAGAAGGGAAAAAGTCAACTTACTTATTAATGAACAGAGATACAAATTACAGTGAACTTCTCAACAGAAACCATGTTAAGACGGTAGAAAACGGAGTATGTCAATTAAAAAAAATGCACATCCTAAAAGTGAGAATTATATTTTATTTGGAGCACTGCTGAAGACTACAGCCAGGAAGCAGCCTCTCAAATAACTCTGAGAAGCTGTTCCAAGGAGGTAATGGTGGAGCCAGAATACACAGGGTTTTGTTTTGTTTTGTTTTGTTTTAACTTTTTATTTTGTATTTGGGTATAGCCAGTTATTTGGACTGATGCTGAAGCTGAACCTTCAGTACTTTAGCCACCTGATGTGAAGAGCTGACTCATTGGAAAAGGCCCTGATGATGGGAAAGATTGAGGGCAAGAGGAAAAGAAGCCAACAGAAAATGAGATGATTGGACATCATCACTAACTCAGTGGACATGTGTTTGAGCCAACTCACGGAGATAGTGAAGGACAGAGAAATCTGGCATGCTGCAGTTCATAGGGTTGCAGAGTCGGACACGACTTAGAAACTGAAAAACAACAACAACAAAATAGCCAGTTAACAAACAACGTTGTGATAGTTTCAGGTGAACAGGGAAGGGACTCAGCCATACACATACATGTATCCATTCCTCCCCAAATTCCCCTCCCATCCAAGCTGCCCCATAACATTGAGCAGAGTTCCTTGTGCTACGTCCTTGTTGGTTATCCATTTCACACAGGAGTTTTTATTGGGAACAAAACAAAACATGTAGTCAAACACCAAAAGATTTCTGCTAGTCACAAAATGAAAACGGACATCTTAAATTAATGAATTCTCTGATATGCATCTTAACTTTGTAAGACCAGTATCCTGTTTTTCTCCACCCAGAATTCCCCTCAGAATGCATCATTGCTGGCTGCAGTGGCTGATGACTTGGTGGTAGGGAACATTCTTTGTCCACAAATATTTAAGTATTGAAAAAAGATCACCAAACTAAAATTATTTTCCCATGAATTGTCCTCCAAAAAGAGCAGTTAAACCTTTCTCAGACGAATAAGAACTGAGGGAATTCATCACCAGAATACATGACCAGAAAAGAATGTTAGAAGTAGTTTTTCAGGGAGAAGGAAAATGATAGGTTAGAAATTGAATCTGTGTATAGAAGGGAAAGCATCAGAGAATGAATAAATGAAAGTAAATATTTTTAATATTCTTAACATAGATAAGATATGCATCTTACAGAAGTACTGAAAGAATGAAATAATTATGTATAAATCAAATAAAATGTGGAAAACTACACTACAACACTCAGGAAAAAAAAAACCAAAGACATAAATAAACTGATAAATATCCATGTTCATCCATTAGAAGAATCACTATTGTTAAGCTGTCAATTCCTTCAAATGTGATCTATAGATTCAATGTAATCCCAAGCAGACTTCCAGCAAATTATTTTGTACAAACAAAACACTCAATCCAAAGTTTATATTGAAAGACAAATGACTTTGAGTAGCCAACATAATGCTTTAGAAGAACAAATTGGAGAATTGGCATTACCTGACTTTTAAGACCATTTAAAGCTACAATAATCAACAGAATGTAAATACATAAATCAATGGAATATAAAGGGAAGCCCAGAAGTGGAGCCACAGAGACATAGTCAATTGATCTTTGACAAAGAAAAAAAAAAAAAAAAAAAAAGCAATTCAATGAATAATTATATTATTTTCAATAAATGATGCTAGGGCAATTGGACGTGCATATGAAAAAAAGAATGAATATAAACCAAACAAGTACACTTTTTGCAAAGCTGCCTCAAAGTGGGTTATAGACTTCAATGTAAAACGCACAACTATAAAATTTCTAGAGGAAAATATGAGAAGAATTAGATGACCCTGAGTTTACCCACGTGTTTTAGATAGAATAGCAAAAGCATGATCCATGAAAAAAGATTATACTTTATTAAAATTAGAAGTTTTGCTCTGTAAAAGACATCATTAAGAGAATAAAACAAACTAGTCATAGGTTGGAAGTTTAACATTTGCAAAATACTATCTGGTAAACTTTTTGTTTTGTTTTTTAATCTCAAGCATTCAAATAACTCTAAAAACTCAAGGAAGCAGATCTAGTAAGAAATGAGCAAACGGTCTAAAAAGCCGTGTTTTCAAGAAGATACACAACAACAAATACATTTGAAATGACACATAATGTCATTTGACATTATAGAACTTTAAGACAACAATAAGATATCACTGCCCACATATTAGAGTAGCTAAAATAGTTTTTTTTTTAATTAATTTTTATTTTTTAGTTTGTCTTGCTTTACAATACTGTATTCGTTTTGCTATACATTGACATGAATCAGCCACGAGTTCTGGTTGCTGTTGAGGGTTGAAAGCAAGAGAAGCTATTAATCATTGCTGGAGGTGATGCCAGCTGGCAGAGTCACTTTGGAAGACAGGTTGGTAGTTTCCTACAAAGATCAAAAGAGTCTGTCATTCAATCTAGCAATCTTGGTCTTACATATTCAATAAATGGATTTGAAATCTACATCTATACAAAAATAGGCAAGTGAATGCTCATAACAGCTTTAATTGTTCAGTTCAGTCACTCAGTCGTGTCCGACTCTTTGCGACCCCATGAATCACAGCATGCCAGGCCTCCCTGTCCATCACCAACTCCCAGAGTTCACTCAAACTCATGTCCATCGAGTCAGTGATGCCATCCAGCCATCTCATCCTCGGTCGTCCCCTTCTCCTCCTGCCCCCAAACCCTCCCAGCATCAGGGTCTTTTCCAATGAATCAACTCTTCGCATAAGGTGTCCAAAGTACTGGAGCTTCAGTTTTAGCATCATTCCTTCCAAAGAAATCCCAGGGTTGATCTCCTTCAGAATGGACTGGTTGGATCTCCTTGCAGTCCAAGGGACTCTCAGGAGTCTTCTCCAACACCACAGTTCAAAAGCATCAATTCTTCTGTGTTCAGCCTTCTTCACAGTCCAACTCTCACATCCATACATGACCACAGGAAAAACCATAGCCTTGACTAGACGAACCTTAGTCGGCAAAGTAATGTCTCTGCTTTTGAATATACTATCTAGGTTGGTCATAACTTTTCTTCCAAGGAGTAAGCGTCTTTTAATTTCATGGCTGCAGTCACCATCTGCAGTGATTTTGGAGCCCCAAAAAATAATCCATACATGACCACAGGAAAAACCATAGCCTTGACTAGACGGACCTTAGTTGGCAAAGTAATGTCTCTGCTTTTGAATATACTATCTAGGTTGGTCATAACTTTTCTTCCAAGGAGTAAGCGTCTTTTAATTTCATGGCTGCAGTCACCATCTGCAGTGATTTTGGAGCCCCAAAAAATAAAGTCTGACACTGTTTCTACTGTTTCCCCATCTATTTCCCATGAAGTGATTGGGCCAGATGCCATGATCTTCGTTTTCTGAATGTTGAGCTTTAAGCCAACTTTTTCACTCTCCTCTTTCACTTTCAACAAGAGGCTTTTTAAGCTCCTCTTCACTTTCTGGCATAAGGGTGGTGTCATCTGCATATCTGAAGTTATTGATATTTCTCCCGCAATCTTGATTCCAGCTTGTGTTTCTTCCAGTCCAGCATTTCTCATGATGTACTCTGCATATAATTTAAATAAGCAGGGTGACAATACACAACCTTGACGTACTTCTTTTCCTATTTGGAACCAGTCTGTTGTTCCATGTCCAATTGCTTTGCTTTAATTGTAAATGCCCCAAACAGAGCAACCATGAAGGCTTCCAGCAGGTGAACTGTTAAACAATCTATGGTATATCTGTACAATGGAATACTCTTCAGCAATAAAAGGAAATGAGCTAGCATTCTGTGAAAAGGCACAAGGTCAAGCTTATAAGCAAATGTTAAGTAAAAAATTACTTCCCATTTGAAAAGACTACATCCCATTTGATTCCAAGTATGTGACATTTTAAGAAAGGCAAAACTACAGAAGTATTAAAAATATCAGAGATTGTCAGAGAGGAGGAAGGTGAAGAGGGTACTGAACATATTCTATATGAAATTGGCAATGTGGGTTAGTCAAAAGCCATAGAGCTTTACAGCTACAAGTTGAACCTTGGTGTATGAAAATTTAAATATGTTTATATCATAGAGTCCCAGGACACACAGAAGAATGAGACGGAGCAATCTAACTGTATTTTATATATATATATATATATATATATATATATATATATATGAAACAATTTCACCTAATGGGATGGGAGAAACTTTTTGCTTTAAGTAATTTTGGAGATGAGTGGAGTCTAAGACTAAAGGCAAAAGAGGCTGAACATAGTGTAGTCGAGCTGTTAAAGTTATTTCCTTCAGGCACTGTTGTGCAGTTCTCATAGTGTTACATAAGTATACTCAGTTCAGTTCAGTTGCTCAGTTGTGTCCGACTCTGCAACCCTATGGACTAAAGCATACCAGGCTTTCCTGTCTATCACCCACTCCTGGAGCTTGCTCAAACTCATGTCCACAGAGTCACTGATGCCATCCAACCATCTCATCCGCTGTCATCCCCTTCTCTTCCTCCCTTCAATCTTTCCCAGCGTCAGGGTCTTTTCCATGAGTCAGTTTCTCACCTCAGGTGGCCAAAGTATTGGAGCTTCAGCTTCAGCATCACTCCTTCCAATGAATATTCAAGACTGATTTCCTTTAGGATTGACTCAATTGATCTCTTTGCAGTTCAAGGGATTCTCAAGAGTCATCTGCAACACCACAGTTCAAAAGCATCAATTAACATATGTATACTAGAGTCAATGAACATATATATATATATATATATATATATATATATTTACACACTACTATACATCAACATGTATACTAGAATTAAGCAAATGAATGGCTTATGGTGGAAGTTAGAAAGCAAGAAAGTTTCTTGCTTCTGGAGTGAGAATTTAGAGAAAAACTAAAATAAGGAGGTAATTTATGTGATAATGGATTACAGTTAGATTCATTAGTATAAATACATACTTGACTCAAAATAGAATTTATTACATATAGAAATTTATAGATATGAATATATGAATATACATATAGATTAATATAAACACATTGTTCTCACACTGGAGAGTCCTGAAACATCCACACCTCAGTAGCTACAAGCACACCTAGTACTTAGATCTTGGCTTCTAATATGATTCTAACTTTAAGAGGAGCCAGGCCTTCTTGGAGATTTGGCTGAATATAGGACAAGGATGAAAATGAAAGTGTTGGTCGCTCAGTCATGTCCAAGTCTTTGTGACCCCATGGACTTTAGCCTGCCAGTGTCCTCTGTTCATGGAATTCTCTAGCCAAGAATATGAGTGAGTAGTCATTCCCTTCTCCAGGTGATTTTCCCAATCCAGGGATGGAGCTTGTGTCTCCCACACTGCAGGCAGATTCTTCACCATTTGAGCCACCAGAGAACCAATCATGAAATACAGAAAGTGAATATGTTGAAGGGACACAGGAACCAAATGGAAAAGCTCTCAGTGACCAAAGCAGGGAACAATTTGAGCAACAAAATAAAATTTTATTGTATTATAACCCAAAGTATAAAATAAATATCTATTAATCCATTCTGATATTTATAAATCATTGAATAATAAATAAATAGGGAAGAGTAGACAAATCTATCATCCATTATTTCAGATTATTTATGCAGATGCTTTGCCGCCTTTACTCCTTATGCATGAGCTGTGCATTATTGATTTCTTTCCAAAGACCACAATGTGAACAAATTCAACAGTTGTAACTTCACAGTGGAAAAACTGATAAACACTGCTCAACCAGGGATCAAGAGTATCATCAACGGTGATAAGTCATGTCAGTAGTAAGTACCCGTGTTATGATGTGAAGAATATGGCACTTTATATCTGGTTTTCCTTATAAAAATCACATAATCCCGCTATAACCTTGAAAAGATGTCAGACAAATCCCAACTGAGGTATACGGTTTACAAAATGTATACAGTTCACCATTATTTCTTAAACTGTTAAGGTCATCATGAGCAAGAAAAGTCTGTAAAACTCCCACAATTAAGGGAATCTAATGATACATGTTTACTAAATGTAATATGGCAATCTGGATGCAATCTTGGGATAGGAAAAAAATTAGGTAAAGGCAAAATAAATGTGAATACCCAAAATTTAGTTGATGATAATGTGTCAATGTTGGTTTATTAATTATAAAAATGTGCCATGTGATTCATTAACTATTGGAGGAACTTGATGTGAGTCATATGGAGACCTCTTAAAAAATATTCACAAATTTTCTCCAAATTTAAAACTCTTTTAAATCAAAAGCTTACCAAAAAATGTAGTCAATAAAACTGTGACATCTATAACTTAATGATGCTTGATCATATAGTTTTCCTAAAACTTACCATTTTATTTAATAAAGTATGTTTGTATAATTTAGTTTTATATTTCACCTGTGTTTGCATTTGTCCTCAACAAAACTACTACAGAGATTATTCTTTATTTTCATTAATATTACATAAAATAGTATTGATAATTTTAATGATTTATTTGTGTGTCAGAGAAATCAACCATTTTGCTAATCCAAAGCATTGCCAGGAAGCAGTCCACTGTAATTAAATTTATCTGTTAACTTTATAAACATGTTCCTTGAAGATGTTTAGCAATAGAGTACAACTGAAACAGATGATTATCTAATTAATAAAAATCATTTAGCATGAATTTCTTACTGCATCTAATGCTAAGTATCTATTCAATGCTATAAAATGAATAATATATCTACTTACTACATATGTGTATACACACACAGAATATGAACAAGTCCATTACTTTAATGCAGATACACACATAATTCAAAGTGATGAGTTATATTACAACATAAAATATTTAACCACAGGCAGTAAGTATATGTGCATGTATATGTATGTATAAGTAAATGCTGGAGAGAAAAAGGAACCCTCTTACACTGTTGGTGAGAATGTAAATTGGTATAGACACAATGGAGAACAGTATGGAGGTTCCTTAAAAAACCATATTAGAACTATCATATGACCCAGCAATCTCACTCCTGGGCATATACCCAGAGAAACCATAATTCAGAAAGGTGCATGCACGTTAATGTTCATTGCAACACTATTTGCAACAGCCAGGACACAGAAGAAATCTAAGTGTCCATTGACAGAGGACTCAATAATGTGGTACTACCTGAAGTACTTCACTCTTCACAGGAGTGAAGATGTGGTACATATATGCATAGGAATATTACTCAGTCATAAATAAAAACACCTGTAGAAACATGAATGGACCTAGAGATGGTCATACTGAATTAAATAAGCAAACATAGAAAGACAAATATCATGTGATATTGCTTATGTGTGGAAACGAGGGGGAAAAATGGTGCAAATGAACTTAATTAAAAGCCGAAATAGAATCACAGATATAGAAAACAAATTTATGGTTATCAGCAAATGAGAGGAGGAGGGATAAATTGGGAGATTGGGATTGACATATATACACTACTATATATAAAAGAGGTAACTAATAAGAACTTACTCTACTCAACACTTGGTGTTTACCTAAATGGAAAAAGAATCTTTAAAAAAGCATGGATATATGTATATGTATAACTGCTTCACTTTGCTGTTCACCTGAAACTAACACAATGTTGTAATCAACTATACTTAAATAAAAATTTTTTAAAAAAAAGAATAATAATTTCTACTCTTAGAGCATCCAGAATAGTATGAGCTATTGGCTATCAGTGTATGGTTACTGAGAGATTTGTTTTTATGAAGTTCCAGTATGGTCCAGTTTTACCCAGCCTTCATCCCATGCCCAAGTTCCTCTAGAAGAAATATTTTTATTTGTATTTTCTCCTAAGGAAAACAAACAACTATTTTCAGTTGTCTATCCAGTATGAAGATCAGAAAGTTTTGAGCATTAGAACATTCTTACAGCACACATCTCAAAGATAAATCAAATTATCAGCATGTGCTCTTTATTTTTTTTTTTATTTTTCAGTATAGTACAGTCCTTATATTTGGAAACATATAACAGGCAGTCATATTTTAAATAGTAATTAGTCATAGTAATTTTCTTATAGTATTGTTTAAAGTTTGGGTCAACATGATTGAAAAGATACATGTTAGCAAGTTACCGAGCTTCTTTCATTTCAGCTGTCCTTCATGTGTGTTTACATGAGTTCTTACACTTGTGTCAGGAAAAATCTTTTTTAAACCTGATAGCAAATCATACGTCATATGTGAAATATGTCCATCCCTAAACATAGAAAAAAGAAAAGCACACGAGTGGGGTGGGGAAAACAGAGGTAATCTGGGGAATCTACTATGTCTACAACATGTTGGTTATTTGTATCCATGTCGTTTAATTTCTTCTATGCAATTTTTCATGAAGAGGTTAGTTTAGATAATTATTGTTTTTATATTTAAACCAGGTTTATGTCACCAAAAATACATGCCAATTCCAATTTATATATTCCTATATCAATGTTAGCATGTTAAAAGAAAGCTAGATTTGACATTTTCAAGGGTCCTTCCCCAAAAATATTCTCAACGTAGAAAATGTTTTTGAATTTGAATGTTACTTTAAACTTGTAATCATTGTAATAAGGTTACACAATTAAGGAAAATGTAGAGGCAGTTGTGTCCAGCCTTTCATTTTTCAGCTGTGGGAATTTCCCTTGCAGAGATCTCATTTCAAGCATTATATATCTACTGGTTATCAAAATTGAAATGCTCACCCTGGTCTTCCAGCTGCAGAGTTCTTTGCTCTGACCACCACCAGATACTCATAATGCCTTATGTACCTACTGAGGGCAAGGTGGCACACAGAATATGAGGGGCAGCCTCAAGCTATGACTAACGAGTAGCTCCACACTGATGGTGCAACTTGTGATCAAGATCTTGGCTCTTAGTTTTACAAACTGAGTACAACTAATTATTCACATACAGGTAATCCGTCTCTACACAGACTCTGAAAAACAATCTAACCAACTGTGATGTTTCCTTTAATTTATAATGAAATGTAAAATGTGGCAGAATCACCAGCTCTATTCTATTTATTTTACTGTGTGAATATTGATTACTTTCAGTGTTCAACCTGTAAATATGGACATTATGGATAACAAATTTGAAGACCACTCAGTCAAATCACAGTATAGATTTTAGAGCTGCTGGAAAAAATAGGGGAGATATCTCAAAAGATAGATCAATCAATGTTGGGGAGTCCTTGAATAGCAGAATGATAAATTACAACTTAGTTTCTTTGGCAATTAGAAGATGTTGAAAATTGTGGAGTAGGAAAATTATATGATTAGAGTTATATGTCAGGAAAATTGATTTTGCAAATACATTATAGTTTCAAATATTATTCTTTTCCTGCCTAAGATTGATTTTCTCATATTCTCAAGGAATTGCCCCATTTTTCTTTAGGAGGCTACCCTTTTCCTAGTGATAAAAGTGTTTTTACTGAACTGAAGAGAAAAGTAATAGGATTGTTTTAATGTTATTAATATTGTTAAGATAAAAGACAATGAAATCCACATCAGAGTGACATTGATGGTTTTGCTTCTTTTTTTTAATATTGTCACCCTGCTTATTTAACTTTTTTTAATATAAATTTATTTATTTTAATTGGAGGTTAATTACTTTACAATATTATATTGGTTTTGCCATACATCAACATGAATCCGCCTGGGTATACACGTTTTGCTTCTTAGTAATTAGTCAAGTGAAGAGCTAAGGGGGAAAGGAAATGGAGGATTAACGGATGTCTCATTTTGATATGGGGAGGTGAAAAAATAGTGATGGTTTTTGTATGTAATGATATCTGATGGAAAAGTTATTTATAAAACCAGAGAATAAGATCCTTGCTTCTCCAACTATTTAATAATTATGTGACCTTAAGCAAGCACTCTGCCTTCTCTGTTCTTCAGATGTTTCATGGTAAGATGATAGAGTTGAACAAAATGAACTCTAAATTCAAGCCAGATCTAAGATCCATATTATAACTGAAATGACCATTTTTATTTTATCATGGAGAATTCAGTTTATTGGATGATTACTCATTATTTGAGATCCTTATATGAGCATAAAGTTCATTTCATACACTATTACAGAAGCAGAGTTTAATTAAACCTGAGAACTGAGAAACATTGCGTTAAGTTCAATTTATGACAGCAATAACTAGGAATAACTATACAATAGAGTAATACATAGATTACTGCATAGTTAGTATCTTATGATCTCTTATCCTTGATTTCTCTTCCTGCTAGGGCCCCGGGGCCCTTAGTTTGGAAGAGTGAGGCCTCAATCCTGTGACTCCAGTAGACTGGGCTGATCAGGACCATTGTTTTAGTACTCTGAGGGCTCACTGTACAGTAAACCATCCTGATAATCTGGGCCTAATTGTAGAAACTTAGTATCTCCTTTATATTTGAGGAAAAAGTCTAGTCCTGTGAGTGTAAGATAGTATCTCAGTCAAGTTCTCTGTGCCTGAATCTGATTCACCATTATGTACACAGCACCAAGCAGAATGCCTAGGACAGGAGAGAAGCTCAGAGTTTCATTATCAGATGAATTAATGCTATCTTTGCATTGATTACTTGTCCAGAGAGCAAACAATGTTTTAAATGTGCTTAACGATATTGCCCAGAGAAGGCAATTGGCAACCCACTCCAGTATTCTTGCCTGGAAAATACCATGGACAGAGGAGCCGGAAGGCTGCAGTCCATGGGATCGCTGAGGGTCGGACATGAGCCTGGAAGGCTGCAGTCCATGGGATCGCTGAGGGTCGGACATGACTGAGCAACTTCACTTTAACTTTTCACTTTCATGCATTGGAGAAGGAAATGGCAACCCACTCCAGTGTTCTTGCCTGGAGAATCCCAGGGACAGGGGAGCCTGGTGGGCTGCCGTCTATGGGGCTGCACAGAGTCGGACATGACTGAAGTGACTTAGCAGCAGCAGCAGCAACAACATTGCCACTGCTTTAGTTCTCTTCACTGAATTCCTTGATCAGCATCAACTTACTTTGTAGCAGTCTCCACAGTGAGTGTTCTAAGTTCCTATGGCCATGGATATTAATAGCCATATACACTTTTATCTTGACTTTTCTCCTTGAGAGTAGTCTGCCCTAAATTGTGGCTTTGAGGGCATTCTGTACTTGCCATTTTAATTGTATGCTTCTGTTTATTTGTTTAGTTTCTTCCCAAACATACTTCAAGGCAAAACTCGATTTGTGCAATCTGCTCTTTGCTCTGCTTCTAAGCACTGTTTTTTTGTTTTTTTTTTTTTTTTGGTCCAATGTGCCAAATCCTTGGAATGGAAATTAGGTAAGTCCCAGTTCTTACATGACTAGAAATTCTTAACACATTCACCCCCGCACTCAGATTGTAAACGAAATCATCAGCAGGCTAGTAGAGTATGGTGAAATTTATGTTGTTAAGAAAAAGAGCAAATTGACTAGCTTTTGATCAGTTTTGAAACTTTTGCTTTTGTTCCGTTTGGTTTTCCCCCAATTCTAAAATTAAGAGACTTGCTTAGATATCTCTAGATTCCTTTTCACTTTTAATTTATATACCTAAAAGATACTGCTTGATACATTTTTCAAAGTGATATTGGAGATATGTTTTTACTTTGTTTCATTTTTATTGAGAGGCTCAAAGAAATCTGAGGAATAGTTTTCTTTCATTCAACCATTGACTAGGTAGCTATGATGCGTATCTATTCCCTTCCATACAAATCAGTCCATGACATTTTAATAAGGTGGAATTTTAAACTAAATAAAAACAACCAAATTATAGGCAAGCAGGACTTGCTTCAAGTCTTTGCTTCAGTAGATACTGTATGATGTTAGACCGATTCCTTTATCTTTCTAAGTTTACTTTTTAAGTACATTAATTCATAGTATTGCTTAATTTATCATTTATAGTGAGGTTAAGTGAGTTGTTTAATTTAACCCAGGATCAGGCACATGAACATGATTATTAAATCTAAATATGATTAATCATATAATTAGTAGGCATATTCTTTCTGGTGTGCTTACAAATATCTATTCTGCAAGCATGAGAGTACTCATGACCATCACCAGTGCTTTAATACTGAGACTCCTGTGAAAACCTATAGGCCTGTTAATTAAGCCTTAGTAAATAGCAGTTTGTTCTTGGAAGACAAGATGTTTTTCTCAGATTTATGTCTCTCACTATCCCTAGCACAGATTTCAGTGCATTATATGTGGCTTGTTTAATATCTGTTTATGACATCATCTTGCCACTGTACTATGACTAAAGGAACACATCATTTTTCTTTCAAAATTGATTTCCAGTGCAAGCTTCAACAAATTCTATAACCCTGTGCTTTAAAGTCTGGGGAGAATAGTATAAATCACTATCCCAAGATAGAGTGTATATGGCATGCCTGTATCACAGCAGACTTATTAACAACAGCCTTTTTTCCCCCTATAGTCTCCACGTAGACTTAAATGTTTTTAACAGACTGTTCTGGAAGGCCATTACCAATGCACAAGAGGGATTGAAACCTCTTTCACAATCTTGATCTAACTTTATCTTTATATTAATTCTGAACATGAGACTCAGGGAATTTAAATAACTTTCTCATTAGAATCAAGATTTTTTCGTTTCCCAGGTTTAAAATTGTGAAATCGTGGAGAGTGAAATACTGAAGGAAAGATAAGTGGTATTTATTGATTACTTATGTTTTGTCAAGTCCTGATATGTATTATGTAAACGCACTTTCACAGACTCTAATTATGAAAGTTTTTTTTTTTTTTTTGCAGATGAGATTACATGTAGGAAGCAGTAGTGCTGAGATCTGAATCTCAAATTGCCAAAATATTTTTTTCTTTATAATTTTTCTCCTTCAATCATGTAATTAAAACCCCTCCATTGACAAATAGTTGCCTTATTCCCAGTTGTTGTTGTTCAGTTACCAAGTGTGTCTAGCTCTTCATGACCCCATGGGCTGCAGCACACCTGGCCTCCCTGTCACCCACCATCTCCTGGAGTTTGCCCAAGTTCCTGCCGTGCATCAGTGACACCATCCAACCATCTTGTCTTCTGTCGTCCTTGTCTCCTTCTGACTTCAATCTATCCCAGCATCAGGGTCTTTTTCAAGGAGTCAGCTGTTCGCGTCAGGTGGCCAAAGTGTGGGAGCTGCATTCCCAGTGCCCTCGGTTAAGTGGTTTGTTCAGGGTCATAAATGCATCAAATCAGTGGCAGTGCTCAGTGCATTTCTGAGTAAGGTAGTGTTCATTTGCCTGCCATGGTTGAGAGCTTCGCCCTGATTTTTTTCTAGTCCATGAAAGGGAGACATAACAGTTTGCCTCTACTGAAAATATTTACTTAAAATTAAAGGCAATTAAGTCAAGCTCCTGATAGATTGTTGAAAGAGTTTTGACTTGAAATCTTGTTATAGTAAGTTTACAGAGAACACTTACAGTCACTTAATGTTTGGGTGCATATTTTATGTCTCTGGAAATATGTTACACAAACTGAGAATTGACTCATTTTGTTCACGTTCTTGGCTCAATTTGTCCCAGGTAAAATATTTATTACAGTACATCTTAAAGAGGAGAGATCTTAGCAGGCAGATTCCCTTATCAGGCAAACCGAGAATACCACATACACAACATAAACAACTGCATGCAAACTGAGAGTACCACACACAAAATATAGAACTGCATGCATACACAGGGACACACACACTCCTCAAATTGGTGTGGTTTTTTTTTTTCCCCTCCTTTGGAAATGTTGTTTCAGTCAATTTTATACTCTAAGCACAACTTCCCATATTAGTTCATCTACTACCAGAGGGATACACTTTAAAGATAATGAATATCAAAAGAGACTTGTGCAAAACATTTAGCCTAGGTAATGGTAAATTACTTTGAGCTCTGGTAATTCCTCTATCACACTTCCTGTAGGAAGCCCAGCATAATTAAGAGCAGAAGAGGACTACAGAAGATAATATATTCCTCTGTCATTCTTACAAGTATATGGAAAATTAAATGATGTAAGCTATATCTAGTAAACCTTTCTGAAACTTTTAACTCTGTAATTTGATATTTTGATGGGCGATCTCTAGTCAGTCCCCCAAACCAGGAGATTGCAAATTCACCAAGGCATTTGAAGGCATTTATATGTGGTGACAAATCACAGACATTGTAAAGTGTGTCTACTGACATAAAATTCTACTCCTAATTCTGAAGTTGTTGTGTAAGGCAAATAAATGTACCTATCTAACTTTTATTTCTTCATTCTTAAATTTGGGATAATAATAATGCTTAAGGAATATGACATTTTCAAAATGAAATAATCTTTGTAAAGCATGTGATAGAATGCATTTCAACAATAAAGTTTCAATAAATGATTCCTTCTTGTTCCACAGGACACTATCTCTAATCCCCAAAACAACTCCATGGAAAAGAAATCATTGTCCCCACTTTACGGATTTAAAAAAATACTGATCCTCAAAGTGGTACTGTAATTGACAAACTAATAAGTGGTTAAATCAGTTCAAACTCTAGTCTATTCCGTTCCAAAACCTATGTGTTTTCTACCCCACCAAGCATGACATTACTGTAACATTCAAGAAGTGGTCATGGGAGGTAAATGAACCTGTTAGCAAGGCATCATTAGAAAGAACAGCTCAATTTCAACCCTGCCAAAACTCTGACCATTGTGTTTGGCAGACACGCTTCAGCTTCCAGATGGATAATGTTGAGCCAAGCCACTAATCAGGTCAGTAGGTCAACCCAGAGGAAGTGTTTTGCAGCTAATGTATCCGGCAGAGCTGTTAAAATGTGGTCATGCTCAAAATCTGGTGCTGTACAGGGCATTTCAAGGGCCTTTCAGTGCAGAGGCAAATAACAGGAAGTGCCTGTTTTCAAAACTAACCATACTAAGGCCACTTCCTTTGTGCTTTGTGGAACAGCAATTGAAGGCAGCAACTATGTATTTGCACAAACATTGAAGAGATTAAAGCTTCACCTCCTAAAGAATATTTTTTGGGGGTAGGTGTTCTTGACATCTGGGGGGAAGTACACATTGGGATTATACTCTGTAGAGTAATATAAAAAATGCCCATAATAGACATACAGTATAGTGAGAGAAAAATAGCACGTACTTAGGACAGGGACCAATATGGTGCTATTCCTGGTTATTGTCACTCATGACCTTGGGCCAATTGCTTAATTCTCTTGAATTTCATACCATATATAACATTAGAGGAACAGTAACTACAGCATGGAGTTGCTGTAATAAAGAAGAAAAAATGTTTATAACAACTGACACAGTTGTCATTATACAACTTTAATTCATCTGCCTTTTCTTCACCATCTTGCAATTAAATTACTATATTTTGACATCTTAAAGATCTTCCTAAGATCGGACATTCTACACAGCATCTTGAAGCTGATTTACTGAAACTGTAATGACAAGGCCTATAGAATTTGAAAACATAGCAACACATTGATTTGACTGTAAAGCAGTGATTACCAAAACCAAACAGATCCTCAGTAATCTAACAACCTTGGTTTGTTTATCTTCCTCTCATTGCTTTCTCTCTCTCTGTTACTATATTAAAAATTGTCCACTCTCGTCAAAGATCTACTGCCTTCTCCATCACACTCTCCACTCACCTTAAACATATGACCCTAAAGATACCCTGAAACACATCTATTAGTATCAACACTTTTGGGTGCAAAATGTACTAACAATTATCTACTGAATGAAGTTTTTTCTACTAAAGTAAATTTTAAGTGCTTATCACAGCTTTTGCAATGGAGTAGATGTTCAATACATATATGTAAGTGAATGATCAATAAGTTTCAAAAATAATGAGCTAGGTAGATTAAAACAACAGAACCTTTTAAATTTAAATTGAGAATAATACCTCCTTATAATCTTATTGTCATTTACACAATATGGGATGTTTTAGTTCCATGATAATTCCTAAATACTCCATGGTGTAGGCAGGTCGAAAGTTTATTTAATATTTATAGATAGCAAAGATCTCATCAGTGTATATTGTATTCTGAGTTTATTTAGTCTAACAGGTATGTCAGTAGTGCTTACTTTTACATTGTTCAAGGTGCAATGACTTGGAAATGATTTCTCTTCAAGCAGGTATCATCATACCTTCCTGGAAATTCTATCATATTGGGTATACTGCTTTTAGTCCCACAACTAGTAGACTTTAAAGATCTAGGACTGAAGGCCTGTTCATAAAGACTTTGCATAATGTTTCCTAGGTAGTGTTAACTCATTCCTTTCTCTATGGTACTTTCTTTTGGAAAGTTATAGACTTTCTAAAATTAGAGACAGATTCCCTGAAAAGAGTGCTTACTTTTTTTTTCCCAGTGATTTTATGTCAACCACATTCCTCTCCAGTACTTGTGTTCTCCTAACATCAGAGAAATTATTGATAAAATTTGATCTTTTTACACAAGTGAATATGGTTGCATTTGGTAGCAGCAATATTATAGGAAAAGATGAGATTTAGAGAGCCTGCAACTTTTTGCTCTACAACCTTAGGGTGAATCTTACTATATCTGTGAAGTAGGGCTTGTACTTACCTATCACACCTGATTATCATGCATGTGTAAAAAGGCAGTATATATAAAAGAGATGAAGATACTTAGTTATGCTCATTGCAGTCTTAAATTTACTTATTGATAATGAGTATATTACTTTATTCTTCTATCTCTACGTAGTTACTTGTATGCAAAGATGAATGTTTTATTCTTAAGAATGTAAAGATATTAAAAGTACCTAATGGTCTAGAAAGTGAGCCAGAAATAATCTAAGAAATGGAAACTATTTAATCAGCCCTTCAACTTTCACAACAAACACACCATGCAATTTTGTCACATTCTTCTCTTCAATTTGGTTTGTATTCCCAAATGTACAGTGTGAAATCTTCAGGTTTGATCATGCTAACTACAGGATTGTACAAGTACAGTGCCATTCAGATGAAAGAGAGAAGGGAACAGAAAACGGAAATAATAATATTTACATCTATTCTGCTGTTCAGTCACTCAGTCATGTCTGACTCTTTGCAACTCCAGGGACTGCAGCACTCCAGGCTTCCCTGTCCTACACGCTCTCCCTGAATTTGCTCAGATTCACATCCATTGAGTCGACGATGCTATCAAACCATCTCATCCTCTGCTGCCTTCTCCTTTTGCCTTCAATCTTTCCCAGCATCAAGGTCTTTTCCAATGAGTCAGCTCTTCGCATCAGGTGGCCAAAGTATTGGAGCTTCAGCTTCATCATCAGTCCTTCAGATGAATATTCAGGGTTGATTTCCTTTAGGATTGACTGCTTTGATCTCCTTGCAGTCCAAGTAGCTCTCAAGAGGCTTCTCCGGCACCACAATTTGAAAGCCTCAGTTCCTCAGCCCTTAGCCTTCTTTATGGTCCAACTATCACATCTGTACATGACTACTGGAAAAATCATAGTTTTGACTATACAGACTAAAGCAAGCAAGAAAAAAAAAAAAAAAGAAGAAGAAGAAAGAAATCTGAAGTCTTTATCCTAGGCATTTATCTGTTTCTTTACAAGTAGAGACCATGGAAGCTTATCCAGCTTAAGTAAGCAGATAAAGGACACACAACTATTTAGTTGTGTTTCAGCATTCAAACTAATTCACATCAGACTGAATTCCATCCCTTTTCTTTTCATGATGCATGGTAAATCCTCCTAATCTTCTCTATTTTGTTCAACGTTTACCCACGTACAGAGGCATCATCACGTATTAAATACCACATGTGCACAGTAACGCTTCTCTACTTCCCTTTCTTTCTTATCCTCCACAGGTCTCTAATTTCTTGCCTCCTTTACTTTGAAATCCATTTATCTTTAATTTCTTGATGAAAAATCGTTAACTTTTCCTCTTGGTGATGAGCTGAGCTGCAATGTGGCATCACTTCCACTCCTGCCTGTGACCTGCAGGATCTCCATATCCCTACTGGCCATTCTGACCACTTACATTGGGTAGTAAGAAAAGTCAGCCCAGTTCTGCCATGTAGTCATCTTTGGATTGTGGAAATCAATGAACATACTAGATTTCTGTCCAAAGCAAAGAATTATTTTGGCAACTAGGTCCTTTACGCTGAAGTGTATATGACTCCCTCTTGAGGATTAACATCTGCTTTTTGAAAAAAGGCCTTTTAAACAAAACTCTACTGTATAGCAGAAGGAACTATATTAACTATATTCAATATCTTTAATAAACCATAATTGAAAATAATATGAAAAGGAATATGTATATATGTATATAAAGCATATGTATATGCATATATGTATGTATGTGTATGTCTGAATCACTTTCCTATACACCAGAAAACTAACACAACCTTGTAAATCAAATATACTTTAAAAAAAAAAAAAGGCCTTTTAAATCCTTGTCTAGGACACTGGATTATCTTTACAACAATTTTATCCTGTTAGATTTCTACTTTTACTTTGGATGGACTGGATATTCATTATGAATTCTTATCCTTATCATCTTTATGAGCTAAAGAGGCCTTATAAGATGTAACCCAGTATTTCCCATGTTACCCTGCAGGAGACTGACTTTATTACATCTACATTCAGACGGAAGGAATAAAGGCAATGAAAGGAAAAGAAAAGTAAAATAAGCAATCAACAGTATATGCCTCTGCAGAGGGAGCTAATGAAAGCTAGTTATGGGGACAAGTTTTTATGACTGGCCCAAATTTAGTCAATAAAGAATCACCAGTCCTACCTCTCATTAGACAAATGAAGCTATAGAAGCTCAGATGCCTTCATAGATCACATAACATTGATGAAGGTGGAAATATTAGACTCCAGAAGTCATGGTTTACAGATAAGTGGCCTTACGACCTAGAACACTCACCAAGCAGTCTCATGGGGGACTTATAATTAAAATCCTCTTTCTGCATTTTTTGTAGTAATTAGATGTGCAGGCTGTTGTTAAATGAAGGATACTCTTTATTTTCCTGGACCTCTAAAGAGTGCTGCAATCCAAGTTTAGGGCTATAAATTAATACTAAGAGGTTTAATTAGTAAAACATATTCTTTGACATTTATTATGAAATAGCAGACTAAGCATAACAAATTGTTTAAAGTAGCACTATCATATGTCAGGCACCCTCCTCAATCTACTTTCTGCTTTAATCCTCACAAAATTAAATTTTGTAGACTGCTACATATCTTACAAAAAGCAGATCCTAAGTACAATTTAGATGTACTAGCCGTTGTTCTCAGTACAGACATACACACACACACACATACACACACACACACACACACACACACACATGAATGTATGAACTCATTTAATCCCAATAGCTCTGTGAGTTAGGTATTACTGCTTTTATCCTCACTATACATATGAGGAGATAAAGAATCAGAGGCATTGAATAATGGTTATTCAGTGTGTAATAATTAAATATTTCCTCCTTTTGGACACTATTATGTAAGCACAAGGCATAGAAGGATTTACATGAAAGAAGTGGTCCTAGAGTCTGAGGTCTGATGAGAAATACAGATTTTAAACTGATAGCACTGAGAGCTATTACTCATTAGCATGAAATTGCTATAACGAAGAATTTTATAGAGGTGTATATGATATAGAAGTAAAATCTCATCTCTATAAAATGAAAGTTTTTCTCAAAGCCATAGTAGTAGATTAGAACAGCTTCCCAGGGAAAGGTGGAGGGAGGAGAGTGAAGACAGTAAGGGTTCGACTTGCACTGTCCAGTACAGGACATGAAAAGCGGCTGCTGTAAATTCATGTGTGCGGTAAGTCCAGTACACACAAAAACTTCTAAATGTTCTGGTAAAAATAAAAGGATATAAATCACCTTGTTCATACCTCTGAATAGACTGCATGTCAAAAGTTAATGTTGGGATGCATGTGTGTGCTAAGTTGCTTCAGTTGTGTCCCACTTTTGGTGATCCCACTGACTGTAGCCTGCCAGACTTCCCTATCCATGGGATTCTCCAGGCAATAATACCAGAGTGGGTTGCCATTCTGTTCTCCAGAGGATCTTCCTGACCCAGGGATGGAACCTGCATCTCTTAAGTCTCCTGCATTGGCATGTGGGTTCCTTACCACTAGCACCACCTGGGATGCCCAAATGTTTTGGATATATTGGGTTAAATTTTTAAAAAATGCAATCAAAATTAATTTCACCTGTTTAATTTACTTTTTTAGTGTGGCTACTAGAAAATTTATAATTACACATGGGACTTGCTTTGTGGCTCATACTATCTATTAGGCAAGGTGACATAGGGTTTCAGACCACAGAAAATGCCAGTAGGTGGGAGGACTTGGTGAAAAGCAGACCTATGAGACTGTAGTGGGTTAACTATGGTGAAGCAAGAGATGAATCTGGAGATAGATACAGGGAAAGTGTACACACCTAGGACTTGGCATCAGGTGCTAGGGCATTCTTGCTTCTTCATTCAACCAACAACCAGGGTTCTTATCACTTCAAAGGCTCTAGGATGCACAGATCCATGCTTCTGAAATTTACATTCTTCAAATGAGCTACTCAGAAAGAACATGCCAGAAACTGAAAATGGGAAAAAAATGATCCATCTCTCCCAGTTCTCTGAATGAGCAAGATTTGGGGGCCCAGGATGGGGCACTGGGAAAATAATATAATGTACACTCAGGTGGTAATGAATCTGCCTGCAGTGCAGGAAATCCTGGGTTCAATCCCTGGGTCAGGAAGATCCCCTGGAAAAGGGAATAGCAACACACAACAGCATTCTTGCCTGGAGAATCCCATGGAAAGACTGTGGGCTTGCAAAGAGTCAGACATTAGTGAGTGACTAACACTTTCGCTTTCTTAATGGTTACCCTGCTGCTTCTGCTGCTAAGTCGCTTCAGTCGTGTCCAACTCTGTGCAACCCCGTAGACGGAGCCCACCAGGCTCCCCCATCCCTGGGATTCTCCAGGCAAGAACACTGGAGTGGGTTGCCATTTCCTTCTCCAGTGCATGAAAGTGGAAAGTGAAAGGGAAGTACACTCAGTCGTGTCTGACTCTTCGCGACTCCATGGACTGCAGCCTACCAGGCTCTTCCGTCCATGGGATTTTCCAGGCAAGAGTACTGGAGTGGGGTGCCATTGCCTTCTCTGAATGGTTACCCTAGCCTCTCTTTTTCCCACTCTTTCTCCATAGTTTGTTATCTTTTTTTTGTTTGTTTCTTTTTCTCTTAGTGTCAATCCTCAGACAAACTCCATTACAAACATTCCTGGAGGACTACTGTCATATCTCTTGTACTAACCCAAGCACTTTCTGAAAGATCTAATCCTATCTCAGTTCTAGAGCTTATTGCATCCTTCTTTGAGTTTTTAGTTGTATTTGTTTATGTTTTTTTTTCCTGGGATAAACCAAGATAATGTACTGAAGCAGAAATAATACTAAATGAATGTTATAGTTAGTTACCATAACTAACAAAATAAATGAAAAGACAGAGAAAAGGAAACACCAATGTAGAATATTGGTCATCTTGTATTTACAAGCAGCAAAACCTATTTTAAAAGAGTGTGTGGATATGGCATGTGCATGCACTCATGTGTGTGTCTGTATGAGGCCATCACTGTGAGTGTGTCGATGGGGGTGTCTTTGTCTGTGTAAGACCATCATGTAGTCCAGAGTTGAGATATCAATGCGGACATCTGTGCTTTGCTCTTTCATTCACAATAACTAAAGTATGTTTGCTGGATTTTAAAGAAAATTACTGTTGAAGTTCCCCTTTCTGAATACATGGTAGCTAAAGTGACTGAGGTCATTTTTATTGATATGTGTCTATAATTTTAATGGAAACCTTGAAAATTAACTTTCTTCAAAAAACTTAACTAGGTAATTTTTATGATGGTAGAATTTATTTGCTTTGAGTTTTAATAAGATTTATTTGGGGGCTTCCTATTGCTCTCCTACAAAGATATTTGGATGAGTCCTTTCACCAACCCTCTCTCTTCTGTTCTTCTTTCACTTATTAAAAGAATGTTTAATGGATGTAATTCTATCACATATCCTGAACATGGCCCTGAGACTGTAAAATCCAATCTACTTAGGAAGAAAGTACATAAACATAGTGGTTGCTGCCATAACCATGTTGAGGAAGCATGGATGTGGTTTAGAAGTGATTAAAAAAAAGCATAACCCATGGAAGGTACTATTTCAGATGATTCTTGACAGATAAGAGCTTGCCTTTAAAATTATGAAAAGAAATCCCAGGAAGAGAAATTGGAACAGCAAAATGTTAGAATAGTGAAAAAAAAAAAATCACATTCCAAAAAGCACAAGTAGTTTGGTCTAGCTAAAATGTAGGATATAAAGACATTAGCATATTAGAGATTAAGTTGCCTGAGAAATGAGGTTCAGTTAATGTCATGTTAAAACATTTAGACTTTATCCTGTAGACTGAAAGATACTAAAGACATTTTTGGACAAAATTTACTTAGCTTTCTGTTTGAGCAAGAACATCTTTGCAGTAATGTGTGCTACCTTGTTTATTTATATTTAACAAGTCTGAAAGAATGAGACCTCCTGTCTTCAATTTCTTTCCTCACAAGAAAACTAGCATACTCCTTACTATATGAGAGGAATTTGTATTTATTGAAGAGAAGTGAATATTATTAGAGATATTTAAGTAGAAAGTTAGCTTTGGTACAACACAAACCCAAGTTAATAGCCTGGTTTTATTTATTAGTTATGTCACTATTGCACCTCAGGTTCCTCACCTGTAAAAATGGGAATGCAGATATCGAGCAGAAATGTTACTGAGACCTTTGCTTGGTGCATAGACATTCCTCAGTCAGATTTTGTATTTATACATTTGTGTATACAACTGCTATCATGGCTTCTTAAATTATCCCTCTGCCAGTGTGTATCTTCAAAACAAACTAAATGAAATGCTGTTAGATTAGATTGCCATAAAAACAAAACAACTGACTACCCTGAAAAGAATTTATTTAAAACTTTATTAGTGTATTATGTCAGCTACAGAAAATAAAGAGAAGATTTTAGTGCAACTACTTTAAATTCTAAACAACACATACTTAGAGTTTAGAGCAAGAATCAAAGCCTAGTTACACATTTGGTTTTAAGTACATTCTAACTGACCCTGAACAAAAATCCAAATTCTATTCTGCACAGATGGCAGAAAGCAATATTCCTGTGCTGCCAAAAATATGTGCAAGCTGAGAGAAGCACTAGATGACTTATTAAAATTGTTCTTTCAGCATCACCTTTGATGAGGGCTTCAAGACGTTTCAAACTAAATGAAAATGTTCCAATGACTTATAGAACACAAAATGAATATAGGATGCTGATGCTTTGATGGGATATATTCCCAATGTGAATAAGATTTCAAATTGGATTACTGTGCAGAGACAAAAAGGCAAAAAACTGAAACTGCTAACAAAGTTTATAATCTGAGCTGGGGAGATGAAAGAGTGGGAAGTCTTCCAAATAGTTGCATTTAACATGGGCACAGCCCAATTTCCATTCCATTCTAAGTTTTTCCTTGAGAATGTACCATTACTCCTGGGGAAGTCTCCATCAAAATTTTCTCAACAGATAGCTCTGGCTAAATCCAGATTACTGACCCCTGGGGCCTAGTTCTTTGGTTTGCCAATTCAAATGATGCTTTCTCAACACTTGTATTGGCTGTATTATTTTAAAAGGTTTAAATGATATTTTGAAGTTCCTTAAAAAATAGTTCACTGTACCTGGGGGCCAAATGACAGTGAATGCTGCTGCTGTTAATTTAAATAAATAAAAATAAGAGGTCAGGCAGATTTACACATATTCTGTATGAAGCAAAGTGCAACATGCATCTCCCCTTTTCTTTTTCTTTCTTAGACTTTTTCTTTAGAATATTCAACTTCAATGGAAAATTCAATCAGCCTATCTCTGATTAATTTTCACTTAACACATCGGAATGTTTTTTAAGTGCTAGTTGATGTCAAAGATACATATGAAGATTTATGCAGGTAGTTTCCAGCCTTTAGTTTTAGAATGTATAAAGTTGCATTTAACGTTAAAAGGGTCTGTAAAGGTTGATTTTGATGCTGCAGTTGAACTCCACAAACAATAAATACATCCAGTCTCAGGAAAATATATTTCTCCATAAACACTATTATAATATGAAGTTTTATGAGGCATCATATATTCATGCATACTCTCCTTTGTCATAAAAGTAAGAGTGTAACAAGTGGGTGTTTGAAAAGGGTAAAACTATTACAACAGCAGACCTGACTCTGGGCATAAAAATAATCATGAAAAAAATAAGTGTTTATCGTGGATGGTTTTATCATTTTTAGCAATTAATGCTTATGTCTACACGTGAATTAAGAATCTATACACATTAAACTTTGGGATGCACAGAAACAGATAGAGACCAGAAAGTTTTATTTGAAATGCTGGTATTAGCATCAGTTAATCAGTTAATATGTCAGTCTATGTTCAGGTATCCCCAAGTGACAGAGACTTCCAGAATCTCAGTTATTAGTTTTAGTTTTGTGTATTACCTTAAGAGTTCTATTCATTTTGGCAATTCAGGGATCCAGGCTGAAAGACATTTTATCTAAATGCATGTCTATAACTGGTGCAAAAGCAGTCTGAGGAATTGCCACCTCCTTCTTTAAAATTTCATTCACTGGCTGCGATCCAAAAGTCAACAAGCAATAAATGCTGGAGAGGGTGTGGAGAAAAGGGAACCCTCTTACACTGTTGGTGGGAATGCAAATTAGTACAGCCACTATGGAAAACAGTGTGGAGATTCCTTAAAAAATTGCAAATAGAACTGCCTTATGATCCAGCGATCCCACTGCTGGGCATACACACCGAGGAAACCAGAATTGAAAGAGACACGTGTACCCCAATGTTCATTGCGGCACTGTTTGTAATAGCCAGGACATGGAAGCAACCTAGATGTCCATCAGCAGATGAATGGATAAGAAAGCTGTGGTACATATACACAATGGAGTATTACTCAGCTATTAAAAAGAATACATTTGAATCAGTTTTAATGAGGTGGATGACGCTGGAGCCGATTATACAGAGTGAAGTAAGCCAGAAAGAAAAACATCAATACAGTATACTTACACATATATATGGAATTTAGAATGATGGTAATGATAAACCTGTACGCAAGACAGCAAAAGAGACACAGTTGTATAGAATGGCCTTTTGGACTCTGTGGGAGAGGGAGAGGGTGGGATGGGTTGGCAGAGTGGCAATGTAACATGTGTGATATCATAAGCGAAACGAATTGCCAGTCCAGGTTTGATGCAGGATGCAGGATGCTAGGGACTGATGCACGGGGATAATCCAGAGAGAGGGTGTGGGGCGGGAGGGTGGAGGTGGGGGTCGGGATTGGGAGTTCATGTACATTCATGGCTAATTCATGTCAATGTGTAACAAAACGAATACAGTATTGTAAAGCAAAACAAACTAAAAAATAAAAATTAATTTAAAAAAATAATACAAAGTGAGAAAAAAAAATTTCATTCACAAGTGACATATCATTTCATTTTTCATTTCTTTGGCAAAAACAAGTCACATGCTCATACCCAATTTCAAAGAGAAAGGGAAAATTCAATTTTCCATTTACCTAGGCTACTAAGAGCCTGATATGTTTGGTCAGTTCCACTTAGGTCTACTGATTTTACCAAAAAAGCAAGACCCGAAGAGAGTATGTCACCAGAAGTTCTTAGAGGTGACCTAAAATAAAAATCTAGAAAGCTATTTCATATCAAAAAGAAGGATTAAAGCCATTAAAATGAGGGTAAATATGAAACAAAACAAAATGCAAAGAGATTGGTGGATTCTGTGACTGTCTCACATAAAGATGGGTCTTCTTTATATCTAAAATATTCCTAACTCACTGTATAAAGATTATTCTGTGTGTCTAAAGGTGCAAGTCAAAGCTGGTAACAAATCTAGAGATTGTGTCACTACAAACTCTTCTGTCTTAGTATTTGATAACTGTATTTGTGTGATTCAGTGAATTGAATTTAGATCAGTGATTGAATTCAGTTGAATTTAGTTCAATGATTCTGCTTTAACAACTTTAACAACAACAACAAAATATTTTTCTTTCTAACTTATATGTGATGCAATTGCTAAAACCTGACTACAGAGTTGATGAAGTCAAGTCTTTTGCTCCTTGGACTTGGGTATTTCCATAAGAACTCTAAGTTTTCCAGGTGTAAATTCCCTAAATATGTGCTCAGTTACTCAGTTGTATCCCGTTCTTTGCCACCCCATGGACTGTAGCCCATCGGGCTCCCCCATCCATGGAATTCTCCTGGTAAGAATACTGGAGTGGGTTGCCATTTCCTAGTGTAGATCTTCCCAAGCCAGGATTGAATCCATGTCTTTTGTGTCTCCTGCATTGGCAAGTGGATTCTTTATCGTGCCGTCTGGGAAGCCACCTCTTTGAAGATTCTTCAAAGAATCTTCTATATCTAGATACTTCATTCTTCTTTTGACACTTTTGAAATCCACTTTTGCTCTTCAGTAAGCCACAGTGGAAAGATCCTTGGGTTTGGTGTCAAACAACAGAAGCTTGAGTGCCAACTATGCCAGTTTTAAATATGAGTCATATCTTAGCACTGTCTTAGTTTTACCATCTACCCAGTGGCAGTAATGTTGCTTATTTTGCATTGTTTTATAAAGATAAAATACTATCTTAAAAACATAGCTTAAAATTCAAAAGAATAGACATGGATTAAGTAGTTATTTCCTGGACAAACTTTAATGGTGATATTATTTTAAGTGAGGCAGTATACCATAATGTTCAAAAGTAGAAATAAACTACTTTTGTTTAAAATTTGTATAGAGGAATTAAAGACCCTGAATAGCCAAGACAGTCTTGAAAATGAAGAACAGAGCTGGAGGAATCATGCTCCCTGACTTTAGGTTACACTACAAGCTACAGTAAGCAAAATAGTTTGGTACTGGCACAAAAACAGATACGCAATTCAATGGAAAAGAATAGAGAGCCCAGAAATATACCCATACACTTACAGTCATTTACTCTGTGGACAAATGTGGCAAGAATATACACTGCAGAAAACAGTCTCTTCAATAAATGGTGCTGGAAAAACTGAATGGCTGCATGTAAAAGACTGACATTAGAACATTCTCTAATACCATATACAAAAATAAACTCAAAAGACCTAAATATAAGATCAGATATCATAAAAATCCTAGAGGAAAACATAGGTAGAACACTCTCTGACATAAATCATATCAATACATTTTTGAATCCATCTCCTAAAACAAAGAAAATGAAAGCAAAAATAATCAAATTGGATCCCATTAAACGTAAAAGCTTTTGCACAGCAAAGGAAACCACTGACAAAATGAAAAGAGAACCTACTGGAGAGAATATTTTTTCAAATGCTATGACTAATAATGGGTTGATATTCAACATATATAAACAGATCATACAACTCAACATCAAAAAAAAAAAAATCAAAAATCTAGTTAAAAAATTGAGCAGAACTGAATAGTCATTTTTCCAAAAAGGAAATTTGGATGGCTAGCAGGCACATGGGGAGATGCTCAACATAGCTAGTCATCAGGGAAATGCAAAACTACAGTGAGACATCACCTCACACCTATCACAATCGCTAGCTTCAAAAAGAACATAACACATGTTGGTGAAGATGTGGAGAAAAGGGAATCCTCCTACACTGTTGATTGGAATGTAAATTGGCGCTGCCATTTTTGAAAACAATAAGAAATTTTCTTAAGGAACTAAAAACCGAACTCTTTGTATACATAAACAAACAAACAAATAATAGCAGTTCCACTCCTTGGTATATACCTGAAAAAAAAAGAACACTAATTTCAAAAGGTACATGATTCCTAATGTTCATAGCAGCATTATGTACAAATGCCAAGATGTGGAAGCAACATAATTGTGAATATCACAGTGAAATACCATCAGCTTAAAAAAGAATGCGAGTTTCCCATTAGCAGCAACATGAATGGACTTGGAGGGCATTATGCTAAGTGAAATAAGTCAGGCAGAGAAAGATAAATAATGGATGATATCACTTATATGTAGAATCTAAATATATAAAACAAACTAGTCAATGTAAACGAAAAAGCAAACTCACATATGTAGAGAACGAAGTAATAGGTACCAGTGGGGAGAGAGAGGAGGGAGGGGCAATATAGGAGTAGGGCACTAAGAAATATGAACTATTAGGTATAAAATTAGCTATAAGGATATATTGTAAAACATAAGGAATACAAAACATAAGGAATATATTGTAAAACATAAGGAATATTGGCTGCTATTTATAAATGGAGTTAACCTTTAAAAATTGTGACTCACTATGTTGTACACATGTAGCATATGCATTATTGCACATGAACTATATTTCAATTAAAAAATTAAAAATCAAATCCTACTACAGCCACTGTGTAACTTTCAACAGGTCAATACCTTGAGATATATCTTTTCAATTAGCTAAACTGAAATCATAATAAGAACGCCAACCTTATGGTATTGATGCAAAATTAAAGGCAATATTCTACCAAAACTTAGCTTTATGCCTGGCAAACAGTAAGTACTTAAAAGAAGCTAGATACTATTACTGAGGTAAACACATGAAAATGGTTTGTAAACTGTCATATAATACAAATGTTAGTTATAGCATCATTTTTCTTATTATTGTCATAGTTTGAATTATTGGAAGGAATAATAATAATACTGTCAGACTCCATGGATTACTGATAGTTACTCTAATGTGCCCAAATGATAATAACTTTGTCATTGATACACTGTTAGTGAAGGAAGGATATTGTGAGGTTTAATGTGTATTTTTGAAAGTGGAAATATTTTTTTTTCTTTTCCCCAGTTCAGTTCAGTTGCTCAGTCATGTCTGACTCTTTGTGACCCCATGGACTGCAGAACGCCAGGCTTCTCTGTCCATCAACAACTCTCAGAGCCTACTCAACTCATATCCATCATGTCAGTGATGCCATCCAACCATCTCATCCTCTGTTGTCCTTTTCTCCTCCCACCTTCAATCTTTCCCAGCATCAGAGTATCTTCAAATAAGTCAGTTCTTTGCATTAGGTGGCCAAAGTATTGGAGTTTCAGCTCCAACATCAGTCCTTCCAATGAATATTCAGGACTGATTTACTTTAAGATTGACTGGTTGGATCTCCTTGCAGTCCAAGGGATTCCCAAGTGTCTTCTCCAACACTACAGTTCAATAGCATCAATTCTTTGGTGCTCAGCTTTCTTTATAGTCCAACTCTCACATCCATACATGACTTGGCAAAACCATAGCTTTGACTAGACAGACCTTTGTGGATAATGTAAAAGTAAAGTTGCTCAGTCATATCCAACTCTGCAACCCCATGGACTGTAGCCTACCAGGCTCCTCTGTCCATGGGATTTTCCAGGCAAGAATACTGGAGTGGGTTGCCATTTCCTTCTCCAGGAGATCTTCCTGATCCAGGGGTTGAACCCAGGTCTTCCACATTGTAGGCAGACACTTTACCGTCTGAGCCACCGGAGAAGTCCGGGTAATGCAATATCTCTGCATTTTAATATGTTGTCTAGGTTTGTCATAGCTTTTCTTCCAAGGAGAAATCATCTTTTAATTTCACGGCTACAGTCACTATCTACAGTGATTTTGGAGCCAGGAAAAATAAAGTTTCCCACTGTTTTCATTGTTTTCCCATCTATCTGCCATGAAATGATGGGACCAAATACCACGATCTTAGTTTTCTGAATGTTGAGTTTAAAGCCAACTTTTTCACTCTCCTCTTTCGCTTGCATCAAGAGGCTCTATTTCTTTTTCGCCTTCTGCCATAAGGTTGGTGTCATCTACGTATCTGCGGTTATTGATATTTCTCCCAGCAGTCTTGATTCCTGCTTGTGCTTCATCCAGTCCAGCATTTCTCATGATGTACTCTGCATAGAAGTTAACTGAACAGGGTGACAGTATACAGCCTTGACGTATTCATAACTCCTTTCCTGATTTGGAACCAATCTGTTTTGCCATGCCCCATTCTAAATGTTGCTTCTTGACCTGCTGCATACAGATTTCTCAGGAGGCAGGTCAAGTGGTCTCATATTCCCATCTCTTTAAGAATTTTCCACAGTTTTTTGTGATCTACACAGTCAAAGGCTTTGGCATAGTCAATAAAGCAAAAATAGATGTTTTTCTGGAACTCTCTTGCTTTTTGGATGATCCAAATGATGGCAGTAATTTGATCTCTGATTCCTCTGCCTTTTCTAAATCCAGCTTTAACATCTGGAATTTCACAGATCACGTAATGTTGAAGCCTGGCTTCAACAGGAGAATTTGGAGCATTACTTTGCTAGCATGTGAGATGAATGCAATTGTGCGGTAGTATGAACATTCTTTGGCACTCTCTTTCTTTGTGATTGGAATGAAAACTGACCTTTTCCAGTCTTGTTGCCACTGCTGCGTTTTCCAGATTTACTGGCATATTGAGTACAGCACTTTCAGAGCATCATGTTTTAGGATTTTAAATAGCTCAACTGGAATTCCATCATATCCACTAACTTTGTTTGTAGTGATGTTTCCTAAGGCCTACTTGACTTTGCATTCCAGGACGTCTGGCTCTAGGTGAGTGATCACACCATCATGGTTACCTGGGTCATGAATATCTTTTTTTGTGTAGTTCTTCTGTGTACTCTTGCCACCTCTTTTTAATATCTTTTCTTCTGTTAGGTTCATATCATTTCTATCCTTTGTTGTGATCATCTTTGCATGAAATGTTCCCTTGGTGTCTCTAATTTTCTTGAAGAGAGCGCTAGTTTTTCCCATTCTATTGTTTTTCTCTATTTTTTCGCATTGATTATTGAGGATGGCTTTCTTATCTCTCCTTACTATTCTTTGAAACTCTTCATTCAAATAGGTATATTTTTCCTTTTCTCTTTTGCCTTTTGCTTCTCTTGTTTTCACAGCTATTTGGAAGGCCTCCTCAGACAACCATTTTGCCTTTTTGCATTTCTTTTTCTGTGGATGGTCTTGATCACTGCCTCCCCAGATAACCAAATAGAGCTCAACTTTAAAATAAATAAATAAATCTGACATTATGTGCGGTGGGTTGGTTTTGGAATAATATCTTAGTCTGTTCTATTTGAACAGCTTATTATTTATATTTTATATCATAATCTTTATTCTTACCTTTGTTTTCCTGAATCATTCACATGCTGATTAATATAAACCATGTTTAAGCTCAAATAAGTTAATACATCTGAGAAATTATACAATATAGCTATTTTAATATCAAATTAAAGGCTAATCTTAAAACAGAAATCTTGAAGACATACAGAGCCTGTTCTCTTTCTCTGTGTCTTGGTCTGCCTGTTTCTCTCAGTCACTTCCTTATTCACGAATATAGACACGCATCTGCTTTTCCTTTTCACAAAAAGTTGGTCCTATCACCAATAATATCAAAAAAGCTTAAACATTCCATACATTTTATAAAAAGTGAAGACTCTTGTTTTGTTTGAGGAAATCACATTTTAATTTTAAATAATTCATATCAATTGCGTATAAAATATTTTAGATATTATACTTCAAACCAGCAATATACTTGCAGATAAGGATTATAGCCTAGAAAACTTTTAATTTGGTAGGAGAGATAGGCAAGCATATAACTAAGTTTAAAAGAAGTCAGTGTGATGTGCATTCCAAATGGGGTTTGAAGCAAATTGCCATGTGTTCAGGGTAGGAAGAGTGATTAATTCAGTATGAAGGCATCAGGAAAGATTCACAAATGCATTCCATCATCATTTGTGTGACATGGCTGGGGGAGCACAGGATCATTTATGTTCTTTAATTTTGACTTCTAACTAGGCTCTAATTAATTTCCAAGGGACTCTCCGCTTGAATCAGCTCTTCCCTCCAAAGAACAACCTCTGACCCCACCTCTCAACCTTTTAATTGTTTGTGCATTGATTGCTCAGAAAGCTTTTGACCAAATGATGAGTAGATATCCATTTCTCCACATTTCCTGGGCACTGAGTTTTCTGTCACATTTTCTGTTCATTAGGGATTTAAATGAAGGCACAAACTATATTTTTCAAAAGTGGCTATCTTCTGTTCCTTTGTTTTACACCCAAACCATTTCTCTGGGCAGAATTTGTTCCATTATTTCATTAATTTGTAGACAAAAGTTTTAATGATATAATCAAATCCATATATTCTCAGAAAAAAGGAAAATGTGTGTATGTGTGTGTAAGCACAATATTTTGTACTGTCTTGTTTGTAGGGAGGTAGATGTACAAATAATACAATACATAACTTCCAGCAAAACAAAATATGAATTGAGCTCAGATTTAACAGGTGACAATCTATAACTATTTGGGGAGAATTTTTTCTCTCTCTTCTGCCCCATCCTACCCGAGACATGGTGGACACTTTACAGCTGTGGACTATAGAGTTTTAAACAATCAATGTTCATTCAAAAATTTGTTGTTTAAATAAAATTGTCATGTCTATGCTCATATTTTATTTTACCATAATTTTTTTAATAGTGCTTGTTTTTTTTAATTAATTTTTATTTTTTAGTTTGTTTTGCTTTACAATACTGTATTCATTTTGCTATACATTGACATGAGTCAGCCACGAGTATACATGAACTCCCAATCCTGACCCCCACCTCCCCCCTCCCGCCACACACCTTCTCTCTGGATTATCCCTGTGCATCAGTCCCAAGCATCCTGCATCCTGCATCGAACCTAGACTGGCAATTCATTTCACTTATGATATCATACATATTTTGGAACTACCAGGAAGACATTTGAATTTGGTTAATCTTCAGAGAATCTAAAGTTACATGGTTATAGATGTAAATATACCATAGCCCACTGAATGTCATATTTCCCTTTCTTCTTCCTAGTCAGCTGCCTCTTCAGATGTCTTCTTCCTCTGTACTCCTCAGAGTGCCTAGGTTCCTTTTCCTCCTCTTCCTCCTGCTTTCCTCCCACTCTTCCTTTAGGGCCTCACTGTGTGGTCCTACTTTGTACACAAGCTGGTAAGTTCCATTTCATGCCCTGGTGCTTTGGTTGGAGTTAGTGGACCCTTCAGCATGGAGTTCCTAAGACACTCTGCTTTACTCCATACACAGCATAAGTTGAATCAATTACTTTGTGTAAACATTATCTTCTCAATCAGGAGTTAAAATGGAGTGGTTCCAAGGGCTGGAGACAGAAAACCTCTATCCATCCTACCACATTTGCACAGATTCTACAGGATACTCTGGAGCCATGAAAATTATGTGTTCAGGAATTACAATATCATGAGAGCAAGCTTGTATTATAATATTAAATAGGAAAATTTTAAAAATTGTATACAAAATAGAACACCAGAATTATAGAAATATTGGTTAAAGACAAAATAAGAAAGAAAACAAATTGAAAAAGAGAGATAGTTAAAATATGAGATGCTATCAGTATTCATTCGATACTATAACACTGTGATGAAAAGTATGGGTGCCTTTTTTTCTGCCTTTTCTCTTTTGTTTTTCTGTATCCCTCACTCCCTCCCTCCCTATCTGAAATTCATAAATCAAAATGCCTACCTGAGTAAAAGCATTATTGAAGAATGAAATCTCTTAGCAATATACATTATTTTATAGGCAATTTATAAGCAATTTTTACTAATTCATTTTGTTTTAAGAATACACACTTTGGTTTCATCACACTTATGTATGTGATAACACTATTTGTTTAAAATGTTTCTTAGTTTTCTTAAATACACATGAAGCATATACACACTAGAGCTTTTTTCTAAGTAATAATTACAGAAAAAAGTCAACTTGCATTCCATGAATTGTATACAAATACATTGCTGCAAAGGTTAAAATATTATCCAGGTATTATCAATATAGTGCTGATTAATTGTTTCTACTTTTGGAAATAAAATGAATATGTCAGCTGGAAAGAAAGAATAATGATTTGAGGAGTGATTTAAAATATGATTCAGGTAGCAGAAGGCAAGAATTCCTTCTGCTTTCTTTCTTAAATTCATCTCCCCCCAGTGGCACAATACTGACTAGAAAGGCTTAGAAATCTTTTGAAGGTAAGAAGAGGAAAAAAATCCTTCTACAGAATTGTACTTTCTAAGTTTTCATCTGCCCGATGCTTTCCTTCCCCTTGATACTATGTGTTGAGGACAACTGAATTATGACTTTGGCTTCCAGTCAGATCCTGTTGAGTTACAGAAGACAAATTGATGAACAATGCTAAAGTTAAGGCTCATAATTCAGTTGTCCAAAGTACATCCTGCAAAAGCAGTTTGTATAAGCAATAAAAATTGAGGGAAAGCTGCCAGGACTGCTCCGTTTTCCATTTTGTTTTGGTTCTTGGAGAGAGCTTTGCCCAGTAAATGTGTTTTGCATTCTTTGAATTTATTACTTTTTGAGCCAAAGCTAGAAACTGGCTGGGTTTCCAAATTTGATGGTTTATTACCTATAGAAAAATTCAGACTTCTTAAAAATCAAATAAAGGATGCTTTCATGCAGTAATATTTCAGTCCCAGAATTTGGGCAAGGTACTCTGACTTCTCCCCTGTATAGTTCATCCACTCATAAAATCTTACATTTATTCAACTCCATACTTTGCACAGGATTAAATGATAAGTTTCATGTATATTTTAGTGGCTAAGCTACAAACTTTAACAACTTTAGTATTCACTTTTGTGTCTCATGTTAAGCATAGGGCCTAGCACATAGTCTAAGCACATAATCAATACCCAGTAAATATTTGAGTATTAACTATAATACTCTATAAGTATTATTTAGTTTCTATTATGTACCAGGCAATGTGATTGTCATATAGGAATAACAACAGCAAAAAGAAACAGTTAGCTTTTACTGAATTGTTAATATGTTCTGAGAGTTATATTAGGTACTTCATACTCATTTAGTTTCCAAATTAAGTTTAAAAGATTGGAGTCATCACTCTTTATGTTTTATAGATAAAGATGTTGAAGTTAAGGCAGGTTAAATAATTGTCTTAAGTTGCAAAACGAAGTGGCAGAATTAGAATATTACACAACATTGGCTTTTGCATCACCCTGGTGGTTCAGATGGTAAAGATTTGTGTGCAGTGCAGGAGACCTGGGTTCAACCCTGGGTTGGGAGCATTCCCTGGAGGAGGGCATGGCAACCCACTCCAGTATTCTTGACTGGAGAATCTCCATGGACAGAGGAGCCTGGCAGGCTACAGTCCTTGGTATCATAGAGAGTCAAACATGACTGAGCAACTAAGCACAGCACACACATTTAGTCATTATATTAAGTACACTGGTAGATATTATTACACACTTATTTCTAACATGGTAAAACTGAAACTAACAGAATCAAAGTCACTGCATTTTTTTAAATAGAAGAGGAGAAGAAAAAAATTTGGTGGTTTTAAGGGGATTTTAGAGATTAAACTCTCACTCAAGGAACTAAGAACTGGGAAGAGGTTAAGAGGTACACAAAAATGATGCAAAACGGAAGTAGCAAATGCTATGAAAAAAAAAATGTAGACAGATAACACATCTTATGGGAGCTTTGATCGAGGAGGTAGAATTGTGAAGAACTTCAAAGAAGAAGCAGCATTCAAAATTTCCTTGAAGCACAGGTGGATCTAGACAGAAAAATGATGTAAATAGCAATAAGTCATTGACTGAAAAGATTGGGTTGGAGCATTTGCTTTGTAAAGAGAGCGAAGAGAGGCACACTAATGCTAAGCGTGTCAGTGATATAGTCCCTCGAAGTTTAAGTTTTTTAGGAAGAAGATCATGAGATCTGAATATATGATGTACAACAAATCAACTTTTTTCAAGTTCTTTCTGTAAATAAATTTTAAAAGATGAAGCAAACCAACATTAATTGAACATCTGTTCTGTGGAGGGCCCTGTAATAGGAACAGGGGTAGGGGGAGAGGGGGAGGTGCACCAAAACCACTGGCAGAGTGGCTAACCTGGAGGCGACTCATGCGACTGTGATCAGTGGGAGAGCAAACCTTCAGCCAGAACAAAATAAAAAGCTAAGTGGCCCGTACAAAAATTGAATTTACAACTGGCCTCATTAGTGCCATGTTCTAGCTAATTGGGCCGTATGTTAATGCCTGGGCATGCAGCAATGTTGGAAGATAAATGAAAAAGCGCTCAGTCTTCCAACTTCACTATCATGGATACATAGAGTACCAGATGGTGGCATGTTATAAATGGAATGAGTCATTCTGGAGGCACGTCTGAAGTGTCAATAAATATGGGGTTCATGTAAACAGAAGTTTATCTGCAAGCACCTTCTCTAAACACAGGTGGAGAAAGGAGTCAACAATGATTTTGGACAGACCACTGGATTGAGAATCTGGAGACCGAAGGTCTAACAGTGCTGACTACTGATTAACACCTATTCCTCCCTCTTTGAAATTCACTTCCCCAGAATTTTGTTAGCCTGACTCCTTCTCAAGTTCTGTTTATCACTGCAGTTATCTGCCCTCAGACAACTTTCCCTAATAGGCTTAAAGTAAATCTTCCTTCATATTCTCAGTCTCACTACTGTATTATTGTGGGTTTGTTACTTGCTCAGTCCTGTCCGACTCTTTGTGACCCCACAAACTGTAGCCCGCCAGGCTCTTCTGTCCATGGGGATTCTCCAGGCAAGAATACTGGACTGGGTTGTCATTTCATTCTCCAGGGGATCTTCTCGACACAGGGATAGAACCCGGGTCTCCCGCATTGTAGGCAGATTCTTTGCCATCAGAGCCACCATCGAAGCCCCACTACTGTATTGGTTTCCTTGGTTTCCTCCAAATAGGCAATTTTTTTTTAAACTTGTTCATTATGTTTCCTACACTACAATCTAAGCTCCATGAAGGGAGGGATTTTATCCTATTTTTATTTACCAGTGTATCCCCAATGTCTAAAATAATAACCTGGTGCATGGTAGATGCTCAGTAAATATGTTTGATTAGTGAAATTATGGCTTTGCCCTCTACTGTCTGACTTAAGACATTTGGTTTATATAATATTGTTATTATTAGTGAGGATAGAAATAGCAACACTATATGCTGTTATAGAGATCAAAATTTGTCAAGTCACGTGGAAGCCCTTCAAAATTTGTATGGGATAAGGAAGTGAGGTGAGTAAAGTGAAGTGAAGTCGCTCAGTCATGTCCAACTCTTTGCGATCCCATGGACTGTAGCCCACTAGACTCCTCTGTCCATGAGATTCTCCGGGCAAGAATACTGGAGTGGGTTGCCATTTCCTTCTCCAGGGATCTTCCCGACCCAGGGATCGAACCCAGGTCTCCCGCATTGCAGGCAGATGCTTTAACCTCTGAGCCACCAGGGAAGCCCCTTGTATGGGATAATAGAACATGAATTTGCCATTTTCAGTAAAAGAGAAGAGTCATAGGAAGATAAAACTTAGTGGTCAAAAGGAGATACTGGTTTTTTGAATAAGTTGGTAAGAGATTGTATGTCCATTGCCAATTCTATCCTAATATGTGTTTCAGTTTCTCTCAGCTGTGAGGCCTCTCATAACTCTAGAACATGATGAGTTGCTGATGTTTCAGCAGATTATAACAACCATTTATGGCAGTGTTTCACAGATTAACATTTCCCTATTTTCCATTTCTCGGGTCATAGTTAAGATGCCAGCATAGAAAAAGGGTGTGGGTGTGGGTGTGGGTGTTTGCCTTCTTGCTTATTTTCTTACTCATTGAGAACTGCCACAATAGTCAATATTTTAAAAAAAATAGTGTTGGGACTTTTTGAGTGGTCCAGTGGTTAAGAATCCACCTTCCATGCAAGGGCCATGGGTTTGATCACTTGTTGGGCAACTAAGATCTCACATGCCGTGTCTCAGGGCAGCTAAGCCCGTGCTGCAACTAGAGAGTCCACATGCCGCAACTAAGACCCCACATGGCCAAATAAATAAATATTTTAAAAAACAAAATGTTAAAAACTTACTGTACAACCAGAATAGGGCCAAGCCCTATTGGTTGACAAAGAGATTTTGCCATTCCAGCAGCATACAACCTAGAGAAAAATAAAAGTTAATTGAAAAAAATAGTGCATATTGCTCTCCTACAGTAGCTTTCTCCTGAAATAATAAAAATTAAACTGTCTAGCATAGATAAGGAAGGAAATAATTTATAAGCAAAAAGTTCTTATATATATTGTATATATTAATATGTTATATTGTATATATTAATAGTATGCTTGATAATGAAACTAGGAAGACAGAGGTAAAACCAGAGAGCAGGGACATATCTCAGTCAAAATAAAAAGGAAATTGGACAGAAGTTGTCTTTCTAAATAACATATAAGAGATATCAAATTGCAAGCATGGAAAATATGAGAAACATAATTTATAGGAAAGGCAGTGGTATAAAGTTCCAGGAACCACTGGAGAAAAGAAGTAAACTATCATTCCTTGAGCACATATGCTCTGCCAAAAAAAAAAAAAAAAGTATTATATTTTATTTAACTTCTAGAAACCTTGCACTGCAGGTATCATTTGTAGGAGTTTACAGAAGAGCAAACTATGACTTACATAGTTTCATTGATTTGTCAAAAGCCACAATGTTACTGTGTTAAACAGCCACTTTTTTTTTTGCATAGAGTTCTTTTTTTTTTTTTAGCTTTTTATATGTTTATTTTTTAACACCAAAAACATTTTGTATTGGGGTATCGCCAATTAAAAATGTTATGATAGTTTCAGGTGAACATTCTCACCCAACTAAAGACCCTCTTGATGAAAGTGAAAGAAGAGAGAGAAAAGTTGGCTTAAAGCTCAACATTCAGGGAACTAAGATCATGGCATCTAGTCCCATCACGTCATGGGAAATAGACGGGGAAACAGTGACAGCCTTTATTTTTGGGGCTCCAAAATCACTGCAAATGGTGACTGCAGCCATGACATTAAAAGATTCTTATGACCAACCTAGAGAGCATATGAAAAAGCAGAGACATTACTTTGCCAACAAAGGTCTGTCTAGTCAAGGCTATGGTTTTTCCAATAGTAATGTATGGATGTGAGAGTTGAACTATAAAGAAAGCTGAACACCGAAGAACTGATGCTTCTGAACTGTGGTTTTGGAGAAGAGTCTTGAGAGTCCCTTGGACTGAAAAGATCCAACAAGTCAATCCTGAAAGAAATAAGTCCTGAATGTTCACTGGAAGACTGATGCTGAAGCTGAAAGTCCAATACTTTGGCCACCTGATGTGAAGAACTGACCCATTGGAAAAGACCCTGATGCTTGGAAAAATTGAAGGCAGGAAGAGAATGGGACAGCAGAGGATGAGATGGCTGGATGTCATCACCGACTCAATGGACATTAGTTTGAGTAAACTCTGGGAGTTGGTAAGGGACAGGGAGGCCTGGTATTCTGCAGTCCGTGGGGCTGCAAAGAGTCGGACACAACTGAGCGACTAAACTGAACTATACTCTCACTCAAACCGCATTGCTATCCAGACTAGCTCATGACATTGAGCACAGGACCATGTGCTATACGATAGGTCTTTGTTAGTTATCCATTTTAAATATAGCAGTTGGAGTGTGTACATGACCTTCCCAAAGTCCCTAACTATCCATTCCTCCCAGCAACTATAAGTTCATTTTCTAAGTTTGTGATTCTCTTTCTTAAAAGCCAGTTTTGAATCTTAAGGAGGTATGTGCTAAGTCGCTTCAGTCTTGTCTGACACTTTGCAACCCTATAGACCATAGCCTGCCAGGCTCTGCTGTCCATGGGATTCTCCTGGCAAGAATCCTGGAGTGGATTGCCATGCTCTTTCCTATCTCCAGGGGATCTCCCTGACTCAGGGGTTGAACCCATGTCTTCTGCCCTGGCAGGCAGGTTCTTTACCACTAGTACCATCTGGGAAACCATAAGGAGGTATAGGAGTTTCGAACACTTATAGAAACACAGGGTTTATTTACATTCATATCACTTTTATAGGGGCATTCCTTAGTAGCTCAGCTGGTAAAGAATCTGCCTGCAATGCAGGAGACCCTGGTTCGATTCTTGGGTCGGGAAGATCTGCTGGAGAAGAGATAGGCTCCCCACTCCAGTATTCTGGCCTGATTACTGGGACACTGAGCAACTCTCACTTTCACTTTTGTAGACTTACAGCCCAGCATCTTTGTGTAAACCCTTGCCTATCTAAAAGTGCACCAAACTGAGTCTGATGTCTGAAATTTTTATGTACTGCAGTAATTTGAAAATAGACAACTTTGAAAGGGGATTGCAAAACCTTTACCATAACTAGTCCATGTGGCAGTTTCACAGGAAAAGCTCAAGAAAAACACACTGAAAACCCTACTTTATGCTGTGAATTCCGAAGAAAAACAGTGCTATCACTGTAATGCAAGTTTCTTTCCATTTATCTGGGTTGATATCTTAAAAATATAATTTGAAAGATAAATTTGTGATTAAGTACACTTATTTTACACTTTAAATAATAGTTTAACTGAAAAATTTATCATTCTCATAATAGAAATCATAAAATTAGTTAAAAAGACAAACAAGCGTCAGAAAATAAGATTGTAAGCTTTTTAGCATTTTTATGCTTTACAGTTAGTAATGTTTTGTTTTATAGACACTCATGCAGCATTGTTTGTTGATGTTTATTTGATAAATATGCATATATTCTGCATGTAGCGGAACTTGTGCTAGGTGCCAAGGATTTCAAGATGCATGTGAAAGTCTCTGTCCCTATGATGCTTATAGTCTAGTGAGTAAGGCAGAAATAAATAATAATTCCAATTTAGTATATTAAAAAAACACAGTGATCTTGGACAAAAGCTGACCAATTTTGACTGATGGCTTCAAAGAAGACATACCATGAAAAGTTTTTCCTTGGTTGAAGGCAGCAGACAAAGCGATAATGCAGATGTCACAGCCTTTGCCATAGCAAGATGTGGTAGAGCACTCGTGAAAAGAGAACCAATCTGTGTGGCTGAAGCTTTACCCATCTGCCTGGAGCAAAGAAACCTGACTGAGAAGTGGTTCAGCTACCAATACTGAAAGGCCACAGACGCCATGCGCCTGAATTTGAATCATCATCTCATCTGTAATTGGAGCTCACAGAGTCACTTCCTTTTAGAATTTGCCTGTATAATCTATAGCCCTGTCAAGGATCCAGGGGAAACAAGCTGAAGCAAATGCAATACAGGATTGAATATTTCAGTCAGGAGAAAATAACATGACAGAGTTAAACAGTGTGTGTTGAACAGAAAGCATTAGCAATGATTATATATCAGTTTGAATTTTATGTTTATAAGGCAGCAGATATAGATAAATCTGATTTTTATCACCTGTGACATTTTCAAACAATGAAGTGTGCCTTTATGAAGTTTTTAACATCTTTCAGAACTTGCAGGTGTGACTCTCGCAGTGTCAGTGGTTCACAGGAAGCTCCCGCATGCCAGTGCTCTAAACTTCAGGGAGTCACTTGTTGTCTACAGTCTTGGAAACAATCTTAGGGTTCTAGGGTTTTCCCCGTGATAACTGTGTATATATAAGTTTTCATTAACTGTGCCGAAGATGAGACAGATAAACAAGCAAAGACATCCCTCCATTTCTTCTTTCTTTTTGCTATTCTCCCTTCATTCTTCTTTCTCTCCTTTCTTTCCTTCTTCTGAGAAGAAACCTACCTGTGTTTGAGAACCTACCAAGTGACTGGCATGGCTGTCATTAGTGACTAAAGTACAATCTCTGTCCTCAGTTAGGTTACATTCTGGGGAAGCTGTGATGCAGTAAAAGGCCTATATAGTAAAACATACAATTCATAAAATGATGTTGGATAAGTATTATGCTTTGAAAAGATCTATGTTATGGCCGTTCCCAAACACAGCCACCAACTTATTTTGGTTTGCCCCACGCTTTTGTACTTTTAGGGTCTGGAAGTCTCATGTCCCAGCAGTACTCCCAGCTCCTGGTAAACTAAGTCAATGGGTCACTATAAGTTTCATGAGCACCTTGCCATATGAATATAGAGCATCATCTGTGAATAACATGCAAGACTTTTAAAGGATGTTTTCAACTTAAGCCTAAACTACATTTACTCAGGATGCTGTTCTGTCTAAGCTACCTGAAGGGAAGGTTTTTCAGGTGTTTTTCTTTGTTTATGTGAACTATCAAAAAGTCTGCTGGGAAATAACTTTTCTGGAGGTAAAAAATAATTTAGTCACAACATCGCATTCATGGATAGCAGGGCAGTTGTAGACGTAAGAGTCTAGTGTCTGCTAGGCTGATCTGTATTCTTAGCTCTGTACATCTGGGAAGGGACATCTCCATGACTCCTTAGGGAAGCATGGGCAAGAAAAGCTCTAGAGACAGAAGCATTTGGTAAGGTGGTGGAAAGGAGAGATGAGGAAAAGAAGGTAATCTAGAGCAGTAGGACAAAGGGTTAGTAAAAAAGAAATGAATAAATCTTATTATTCACAGCTATGCTGAAATATACAAGAATGAACTGACTAGAATTAAGCCATCAATATTTGTTCAGAATTTACTTATCTAGCAATTTTAATGACCAATTAACAAAACTTATTTATTTACTGTTTTTAAAATAGTATTAAAATAAATGATTTAGGATACAGATGTAAAGTGGATACCCAAATGTGCTAAGAATTTGCTAAATTCTAGGTCTTATGCTAGAAATTTTGCAAAATTTCTTCTAAATCCTCAACAAATGCAATGAAAAATAGATCATTTTCCCTGTGTAGCAGATCAGGAGACTGAGTGTTCAAAACATGGTTTGACTTTTCCAAAGATCACACAACTAATGAATGGCTCCACAAGATTTCAGTAGAAAACCTTGGCTAACAACAGTTTTATGAAAAATATGCTGGTGGATATGAACCAAATATTCTGAAAATAGTGGAAAATGTTTCGCTTACAGTCCTCCTGAAATGCTTCGTAATACATCTTTGGAATCCATGTTGGGAAATCTTGCCTTTAGAAACCACTTTATTATGGCCTGCCTGTCTGGGAATTAAAAATTTAAAGCAAACAAATAAATAAACAAAAACTAGATACTATTGTCCCTCTAAAAGATTTGACTTATTGTATATAATAATTATAGCAAGTATTTATAAATTATATATATATATATAAAAAACATGGTACACATGCCAGATACAGCTTTGTTCTTTCCGAAATTCATCTCACCTGATTGTGCATTAGCAATGTGACAGTTTTAGTATTTTTTCAATTTATAGAAGTGGAAACAAAGTCTCAGAGACATACCTGAAATGATGTAATTAATCTGACATCCCTCAGAGACATTGTGGGTTTGGACAGTACAACAAAGCAATTGTTACAGTGAAGCAATTCGCAGTTTTTGGTTCCCCAGAGCCAAAGAAAAAAATGTTTATATTATTTTGTAGTTGTTGTTTAGTCATTTAAGTCATACTATAATTCATTAAGTGTACAATACTGTTATGTATAAAAAATGTACATACTTTAATTAAAAATATTTTATTATAAAAATGCTAACCATCATCTGAGCCTTCTATGATCTGTGATCTGTGATCTATCTTTGCATTGTCACAAAGATCACTGATCATAGATCACTGTAACAAATATAATAATGAAAAAATTGAAATATTGTGAGAATTACCAAAATGTGACACAGAGACCTGAAGTAAGCAAATGCTGTTGGAAAAATGGTGGCAATAGACTTGCTTTATGCAGGGTTGTCATAAACCTTCAATTTTTAAAAAAATAAAAAGGTGTGATATCAGTGAAACAGAATAAAGGAAAGCACAATAAAACAAAGTATACTTGTATCAAATGGAGCTGAGGTTAAAGTAAGTACATCAGAGATCTTACAACATCATTTTTCCATCACACAAAAATACCTCCCAGTTTATTACTTAGAGAAAGAGTAAGAACTGAATGAGGAAACATAGGCTACATTTTCTATAGTCTCTAAAGCAGTATCCTCTACTTTTAACATCTGCTCTGCAGCACCCTGTAGTTCAGGTGGTTATAAGGCTACACAACGCTCCCTGGTGGTCTAGTGGTAAGGATTCCGTGCTCTCACTGCTTTGGACAGGATTCATTTCCCGGTCAGGAAAGCCATTCTTCTTGGGCTTCCCTGATGACTCAGAGGGTAAAGAATCCACCTGCAATGTGGGAGACCTGGGTTTGATCCCTGGGTTGGGAAGATTCCCTGGAGGAGGGCCTGGCAACCCACTCCACTATTCTTCCCTGGAGAATCCCCATTTACAGAGGAGCCTGGCAGGCTTCAGTCCAAAGGGTCGCAAACAGTTGGACACGATTGAGAGCTAAGAAGTAAAGCTATGCAGTTTAGAGCTGGAATGAGGCAAGACTTCCTGGTTGTTTTTGTGACTTTTGCTTAAAAGGAGTGTAATCCAGACTGTCTTGCATCTTGCATTTCCAACTTGATTGAAATGTTTTGAACGTAGGAATTTGGTTTTATATTTTTTTGCCCACCCACTAATACTTAACCAATATAGTTCTAAAACTAGGCTATAAGTGTATGTCAGTTCTTTTTATAATGGTGCAATGCTAAAAATAAAGGATAAAAAAGAAAAAAAAGAGAGTATCTTTGAATTCTCCCTCCTTGAAAATGCTCTTGCCTTGAGGATGATCAAGGAATCAAGAAGCTACCGCATGCCCACTGTCACCCTAAATAGAAGTCAAATCTTCAAAGCCTACCCAATATTTAAACTCTGGCAGAAATAGTAAATTAATTTTCTTTGGAAGCAGGATTGTGCATGTTTATTTTGTGATTTAATAAAAAGCTGACATAGCGGTCATTAGCTTCCCAGAGTGCGCTCCATTTAATATGCAAAACACACAGAAATTAACATAGTAATTATGTTAGAACTAACAGGATACAAACATTTTAAATGGATTTAACACATTAAATAATTTCATGTCTTACGTGGCCCTCGTGTCTTTCACAGATGGTCACAACATTTGCTAATTTGTTCTACAGGTAGTGCAAATTAATATGATTTTCTTTGACTCTTATTCTTTTTTATCTTTAATAAAGATAGCTTTATTTTTACTTAAAACTATAGCTAATCTGCCTAATGTGTTTTTGGTTCCTTTAGCAAAGAAGATCTATGTTTTGTTTTGTTTTGTTTTTTTCAAAATGGTGGCTTTCTTTGCATACAGATTTTGATATTCAGGAAGAAAAAAAGATGTTAGTAAAAATATGTCCATTTGATACTTCAGAATGCACGAATATTAATGTCACTAATTCTGGTCAGCTAGAAATAATTTACTCCTTTGCATAACAACCATTTAAAAACTATTCACAATGTATGCCACTAACTGCGACAGTACAAGGATGAATAGTATGTATGTATTTATTATGTCTTCAATCTTTACAGTCCATGTATGTGCTCAGTCATTTCTGACTCTTTGCAACTCCATGGACTCTAGCCCACCAGGCTCCTCTGTCCATGGAACATTCCAGGCAAGAATACTGGAGTCTATAGGAATTGCTAAATAAGACTTACAAAAAGACTTTTTTCTTTCATCTTAATATTCCAACAAAGCACTATAATTAATATTATGTAGGAGTTAAAGGAAATGAAATATAATTATTACCAGTTAAAATAATATATTTTAATAAAAAGAATTAGTGCTTCTTGGAGAAATACCTGGTTCTAGACCTAGAATGATTGGAGAAGGAAATGGCAACCCACTCCAGTGTTCTTGCCTAGAGAATCCCAGGGATGCGGGAGCCTGGTGGGCTGCCGTCTATGGGGTCGCAGAGTCAGAAATGACTGAAGTAACTTAGCAGCAGCAGCAGCAGCAGCAGCAGCAGCAGCAGCAGCAGACCTAGAATGGCAATATAAAGAATGATATGGGAACATTGCTTTATATAAAAATTCAAGGATGTAGTCAAAGTCTATAGTCAAATCAAATCAAAACTAAGGGAGTTAGGAGTCTGACTGAAGAGGTCTCATTGGTCAAAGATAAGATAATGTGACCATTGATAGGGATAATAACTACAGTGGTTTAAAATTTAAAATATATGATTTAATGAGAGTCATTATTATGAAAACAAAACAAAACAGAAAGTATCATTTCTGACCCCCTTTGGAGAATGCTAGAACTTACTCTTTCATAAACTGGTAACAGGGAAAAAAATTAAACATTATCCTGATATTATTATACACCCTGTGTCTTAGACTAACCATATCGTGAATGAAGGAAAATTTCCCTTAATGGAAACATTCCAGCTTAGAAAAAGAAAACAGCAACAACAACAACAACAAACAGAAGAATCAGTAGAACTAGAAAGTCTCCATTTTGCAACCCTTAATGATTTTGCAGCCATGGAAAATGTTCTGGATGGCTACCATCATCACTAAATGGGAACTGACAGAACACTGTATTCCTATGAATTTGTTTAAAAAAGAACAATAAAGATAAATAAAACAAGAATGACAGAACAACAGCAAAAACCTTGATAAAAATTCATGATTCTTTACCAGGTATAATTTTGCCCTTAGGTGACATTTGGCAAAATCTGGAGCCTTTTTTATTTTTTATTGTTACAGTTAGAAAATGCTAAGAGGTGTCTAGAGGAGAGGCCAAGGATGCTGCTAAACATCACACAATGCACAAGAAGTCTCCCACAACAAAAGATTATCCAAAAAACTTAATAAAAAATGTCAGCAGTTCTGAGATTGAAAAACTCTTTTATAAACGTAGGTGAGTTAGTCACTTAGTCGTGTCTGACTCTTTGCAACCCCATGGACTGTAGCCCACCAGGCTCCTCTGTTCTTTTCCAGGGGATCTTCCTGACCCAGGGATTGGGGTCTCCTACAATGAAGAAAGATTCAAAACTGTTTGAGACACCAAGGAATACAAGATGTAGAATATTGTGTTAAATAGTACAGTGTGATTGCACTCAGTAAATCTGGACTGAGGGAAAAACTCTGCAGGGCTAAAGACATGACTCTTCAAAAAATAAATTACAAAGAGATAAAGGAAAGAGAAGAAAAGAGAGATGCACACACAGAGAGAACAAAGATGATCTATTAATTAATAAGATTTGAGATTTATCACCCAATCCTGATATAAAGCCATAAAACCATACTTAAGATAATATAGTATTAATGGGATAAATTGGAATTTTGGACTGTGATTAGATATTTGAATTGCTAACAAAATATTATTTGATGTATGATAATGATATTGTCAATGTTTAAAATATTGAAGCCCTTCTATTGTAGAGATGATGCAGAAATTTTTGGAAATAAAATAATATATCTGAAATTTGCCTCAAAATAATCCAAAAATGGGAAAAAAATATATTGAATGGAAACATACATGAAACAAAGTGATCCATGAGTTCATAACTATTGTGCTGAATGATGGTTATCTAGGAGGTCTTTAAACTACATAGTGTTTGAAATTCCTCCAAGGGTACTTATCAAAATAAAGAGTTTATCCCACCATTTCTAATGTAGTACAAATCTAAAAATTAATTAATCTACTAATTTAGTAAATTACTCACAGATTATTTTGATCTGATTTACTGGATGGAAACAGTCATTTGAGTCAAACACTCTTAGATTTTAATTTCAGTTTCACCAATTAATAACTATATGACATTCAGTTCAGTTCAGTCACTCAGTCGTGTCCCCATGAATTGCAGCACACCTGGCCTCCCTGTCCATCACTAACTCCTGGAGTTCACGCAAACTCATGTCCATCAAGTCGGTGATGCCTTCCAGCCATCTTATCCTCTGTCGTCCCTTTCTCCTCCTGCCCCTAATCCCTCCCAACATCAGAGTCTTTTCCAATGAGTCAACTCTTCTCATGAGATGGCCAAAGTATTGGAGTTTCAGCTTTAGCATCAGTCCTTTCAATGAACACCCAGGACTGGTCTCTTTTAGGATGGACTGGTTGGATCTCCTTGCAGTCCAAGGGACTCTCAAGAGTCTTCTCCAACACCACAGTTCAAAAGCATCAGTTCTTCGGCACTCAGCTTTCTTCACAGTCCAACTGTCACACCCATAACATGACCCCCTGGAAAAACCATAGACTTGACCAGACAGACCTTTGTTGGCAAGGTAATGTTTCTGCTTTTGAATATGCTATCTAGTTTGGTCATAACTTTCTTTCCAAGGAGTGAGCATCTTTAAATTTCATGGCTGTAATTACCATCTGCAGTAATTTTGGACCCCCCAAAAATAATGTCTGACACTGTTTTGACATTGGTGCAGTTATTTCCTTCCTATTACCAACATTTTTACTCATTTCCATAATGTAGGATCAAAATGGCTAATATTAATAATGGTTGTATTAAAGATTATAAGTGAAAACTACCTAGCACTGTTTGGTATGGAATAGATATGTAATGAATAGTTGCTGTTATCACTACAGCTTTTCAAGAAAAGAGTAAATGTACTATATTTAAAGCAGTGTTTTGTTAAAATGGTTTATCTTCAGTGTAGCCTTCACTGAAGGAAGTAGATTTTAAATTGGTAAAATTGTCCTGAGTGCTAAGTTATTTCAGTAGTGTCCAACTTTTTGTGGTCCTATGGACAAGAGCCCACCAGGCTCCTCTGTCCATGGAATTCTCCAGGCTAGAACGCTGAAGTGGATTGCTGTGCCCTCCTCCAGGGTTTCTTCCTGACCTAGGGATCTGAATCTCCTATGCTTCCTGCATTGGCAGGCAGTTTCTTTACCACTAGTGCTACCTGAGAAGCCCAAAAACTGCTCTATGATTGAACAATAAAATTAGAAATGTATTTTACTTTCATGAAGCTATACTTCCCAAGCCTGAATTTCCTTTGCAAATATCAGTGATTCAGTTTGACTTGGTGAAACTGACTGACTGTGACTTATGCTGACCTTAAAATCCCTCAACTCTCTTTAGTGTGACTAATTATTGATTTTGTGTAAGGACTATTTAATTAAATAGATACCAGGAAGAGATAGCATTTCTGAGTAGAGAGAAATGGCTGAAGGTGATTATTAAATGTTTTCCTTGTGGAATCCTGATAAAGTCATTGTTAATTTATATTTTCTTCTTTAGGACATGCTTGTCCCTTCATTTGTCGTCTTTTCTGACATTGCCACACCATTGGGAGGGTGCCTATTTATTTGAGATGTCTGACATTTCTCAAAAAGTTGTCTTGACACATGTGTACTAATAAAGCTCAATTGTTGAAAGATTAATAGTGCATTGGGAAAGGTCATGTATGAGAGAATGACTTATATTTGAAACTTATTCAGGTGGTTAAAATAAATTAACCTGAGTATTATCTGCTGCTGTATACTACCATGATCAACTCAGACAGTGATCAATGATGCAAACCCTCTAAAATATATATATCTATACATCAATATCAGTTATCTATCTATCTATATATATACACATACAGTGAGAGGCTTCTCTCTAGATTGCACATCCAAGTGGAAAGTTTGGTAAGCATTCTCTTGAGAGAGGAGCATATAAGTAATAGGTAGGAAGTGATTTTAGGCAGAGTACTGACCCAGAGAAAGAGAATACCACAAAACAGATGGTGTAAGGGTAGAACTACCAGAACTAACCCCTAGGCTGATATCTAAGAATTGACATTTATTAACTGGGTTAGGATAAATGAATACTTATTATTGAGCATTCTTCATCTTCTGCCCACTGTTTATTGTGACCTTACATGTATGTAAGAATTATGACATAAGTAATCATGTTAAGATAATTAAGAATAATAACAAAAAAAAATCACTCAACCAAAATAAATAGCCAGACATCCTGCTTATTAAGTACCTACTGTGTATTAGGTATTCTCAGTATCAAGTTCTGCACATTTTCTGATTTTCTGGAACCATGCATTTTAATATTTCTAAACATGTATGTGCTATGGGCAATGTTTCAGACAAAGTATAGGAGAAATTATTACTTGAGGATAGTGAGGAAATAATATTTGCATATCATACAGAATCCAGTGGAATTTATAAATGGATTTTTCCTAATTTAATAGTAATGAGAATGTTTATGCTTTAATTATGTTTTATTAAGTTTGGCTGGATGGCAGTACTGTATAGTATTGGGAAGGAAAAAAGTTCTTGGCCCTTAAAATATTTTTTCTGTAATCAAAGTCTAGCATATATGCTCTTAGAAGTGTAGGAATTTTAGAAAATAATCAGATAAATATAGGTTCACATTTATACACCGCTATTGTACTTAAAAATGTATTTTATTAAATAAATTGCAGCAAATTCTAGCAATGGAATAAAAAGAATATTTGTGCTTTCTATTCAAAAAAAAATGTTATTGTGTATTCAATAGGTGCCAAGAATCTATACTGAGTGCGAAGGATGTATCAGTTAAAATTAAAATAATTATATAGATACATATTTACATGGTGAACTGCATAGAATATGTTGTGAATGAAAAAACATATAAATATATCATGTGTTTGTTTTTGATGCACAGTTAGATATAAAGCTTATGTTTAATGCACTGAGATATAAATAATAGTGATCCATAATCACTGGATTATTTTATGGATTAACAGTGATTATGAATCACTATCCCATGTTAAGTCTTAATGGCACCCTAGCTTTTCCATTTCTGAGTCTTTTATTACACTTTCATTAAAGCACATCAGAAATAAACTCTGGGGTCTAGTAATCCCTAGAGCACAAACTGGGAAGCACGTACTGCTTATTGACCTATAGTTTTGTAATGTGTTTTCCATAATTTAGTAACGCATATTGTTACAAGGTAGTATATCAGTAATCAAAACCAGAGTCTTCATCTGAGGCCTTTCATTCCCCTACCTAATTCTTCCAAGAGTAAAGGATGTCAAGTATTTGAGCTCAGATGAGGTATTATCTCCATTTCAAGTGGCTGACATACTTTAGATGTTGTCTCTCTGAAAAAGGCTTGAAATTCGGAGACTCTCAGTCTGCTCTATGTTAAGTAGAAGGTATAAGCAAGAGATGATTTTACTCTCCACAGGCAGTGAAACAGACTTAGGGAGAGCATCATGCTTCAAGTCTGAATTCCCATTTTTGTTGTTGTTTGTTTGTTTTATTTTGTTTTTGTTGTTATATTTCTTTACTGAGGACTTCAACTGCCAACTTCTGTGAAATTTCTATTGCCATCTTCCTCCTTCTATTTCTTCACTCAGTTTAGAAATAAAACCTTCTCAGTTTGATTTTTCAACCCATTGAAATGATTGGAAATTGAAGAGTGTTATACTTTTATCTTCTATCATTCACATGTTTAAGGCCCCACCAGTACTCTGATGTAATTTGTTCCATATGGATATTTCATCATGTGATGCACATAATCTATTTTCACAACTAAGTTATTCCTTTAATAGATCCAGTATTTTCTCCCTGTGTGTGAATGATAAAAGTATTTACTTTGATCACATTACTACAGTTAGAAGAGCTTCCATAAGGAACCTCTCTGGGAGGCTCATTATTAATAGTTATGAATGTTTCAGCCTGAGTCTCAGACTCTCCAATTTCAGTCATTGCTTTTTTCTGGTATGATGGTGAAAGTCAATTACTTCTTAAACTATGTCATTTTTACTGCTTGACAGGAACCACCAACTTCAATTAAAACATAACCATTCTTTTATGTAAGATTCATTTATTTCCACATCCATAAGTACTCAAAGATTCTTTCCTCTTGTAGAGTCTTCTGCCAGTCCTCTTGGGTCCATTCATTCCCTACATAATTTTCAAAGTTTATTTTAATTATTTCTCTGCTAAAATACTCTTTGATCATAGAGATGCTATCCTTCCTCAGGTTTATTTTAGTTTCATGGTTTCTTATATCTTTAATCATTCACAATATTTTACTATATAGTACTCAGAGTGATCTTGTAAAATCAGATCAGGTAGCCTTCCTTACATATATCCTTCAATGGCTGCCCACAATTACTCTATCAATTATCTCTTTCTGCATAAAATCAACAGCTTAAAATAACAACCATTTATTATTTCAAAGCTTCTGAGGATTAGAACTCAAAGCGTGATTCAGCAGTGAGTGCTCTGAGTGCTCTGCTTTGGGATCCCTCATGAGCCTATAATCGAGGTTGGCTAAAGTTGGGATCGCATCTGAAAGCTCAACTAAGGAAAGATCTGCTTTAAAGACTGCATGGCAAAACCAATACAGTATTGTAAAGTAAAGTACAAATAAAAATTAAAAAACTGCATGGCTAGTGTCAGGTTTCAGTTCCTTACAGCCTGTTGGACTAACAGGTTTAGTTCCTTGTTGGCTGTTGGCCAGTGACCATCCTCACTTCCTATCTGACTGTTTATTGCCCTCAGTTGATTGCCATATGGGCCGCCCCAGTATGGCCTCTTGCTTTATCAAAGTCAGCAAAGGTGAGAATCAATAGTGAGAATCTGCCAGCAAGACAGAATTTAGTATTTTATAGCAAAAAATCACTAAAAATACATCCCATTAAATTTTCTGTATTCTGTTCATTAAAAGCAATCCATGCTCTCACCCACTCTCAAAAGGAGAGGCTGAACATAGGGCATACATGCCACACACTGTCAGCTTTGGGGGCTGTTTGTCTCACACACTTAACTTCAATCTCATCCTGGAATAATGCAATTTCAGTAGACTTCAGAGTGTTTGCAAGAGTTCTTCTGTTTCAAATGTCCTTTCACTGACTCTGCAGAGCTCAGTGGCTCCGTTTTACTTCTCAGTTCAAATGCCATCTCTTTAGATAGGTCTTGGCTTACCATCCTTAGACTTTATTACTGGTACTTAATACATCTTTCTGAATGAATACATGAAAAGCTACCTTCCCCTGGTGTAGTACTACATTCAGTAGAAAATGGGGTTTGGATATGCATTTTTGTGTAACCCTAGGTAATTTTATTTTCCAACACATTTTATATTTATTCTCAGATGAGAGTGAAAAATCCCAAGGAGGCAGCAGAAATTGCCTTAATTTGTATTTAGAATGGAAAGAAATCAGACTGACTCTTAACAAGATGTAACGGATGCTGCTGCTGCGGCTGCTGCTAAGTCGCTTCAGTCGTGTCCGAATCTGTGTGACCCCATAGATGGCAGCCCACCAGGCTCCCCCGTCCCTGGGATTCTCCAGGCAAGAACAGTGAAGTGGGTTGCCATTTCCTCCTCCAATGCATGAAAGTGAAAAGTCAAAGTGAAGTCGCTCAGTTGTGTCCGACTCTTCGCGACCCTATGGACTGCAGCCCACCAGGCTCCTCTGTCCATGGGATTTTCCAGGCAAGAGTACTGGAGTGGGGTGCCATTGCCTTCTCCAGATGTAACGGATAGTGCAGGTCATTTGAATTCCTACAAGTTGGAGTGCTTGAAATATAGATTCTTCCATTATTAGGTTAGCATTTGTCTCCAGGGCTTGATAATGGTATGTGAACATTGTTCGAGAAATATACATTGTATACAAAGAATAAAAGAAGAAAGGAAATGAGGGAGTAAAGGGAAAGAAGGATAGAGGGAGGAAAGGAGGAAGTAAGAAAGAGAAGATGGAGTATATTTTCTGTTTCCTCATTTATTGAGTAGGTTTAACCATACACTCTCAGTATATAGAACTATTGGGCATAGAAGGAGAAATAATAATTATTGTATTATACCAATTTATAAAAGATAGAGGCAATGTCAATCTGTGGACAGTAATAGTCTAATATCCTATACTCAGAGTGTATCATATTTGTGGAATCCAAAGTTAAATTTCACAGAAGATTGAAAACCTCCCCAGTGAGACACAGCATAGTAATTGATCTCTATTATAGTAACTCTGATCATTAACACACACTTTAGTATTTTCTATGCTTGTCATGTTTGTAAGTTTCTGGCCATTTTTAAAAGCTGAGTATTTTTTATTAGAACCAAATATCTGACTGTATATTTTGCTACATCAGCAGCAACAATGAGTCAGTCCCTTTCATAATGCTGGTGTCAGATAAGAAGACCATACATCAGAGCCAACATATCTTTCAACAAATTGAGTTATATTTCAAGTTTATGATTTAGCTTTTAGAATATTGAAAACTCTTAAGATAAAAACTGTGTCATAATGGGATTCTTTTGTATTGGAGGATTTGTTTAAAATATTATAAATTATTCTGTATCTTTCAGCCCAATTTTTTTCATTTCACTGTTTCATATATTATTATTATTTTGCTATTTCAAGTTCACTTCTTCAATTGTTCTGGTCAAAGAACTCACTCCCTTTCACATTACTCCAGGGTTTCCTACACCTCTCAAAATAGGTGTAGGAAATACACCTGTATTTGGGAGGAAATACACCTCCTAAATAACCTCAAGTAAGTAATCATGTTCAAATAATACATACCTTCTAATACATCGGTTAGATGGAGGTGGATTTCATGCACTTATAACATAGATGAGTACATTATTTATTTTTATTTCTCATTTATACATTCATATAAATATCTAGGACTAGTCTAGAAAGTAATTTAATATGAAATCAGGAATTCTCATTATTTCTAATCTTACAGTATTTTCATTTATAATAATATTACTGACTTAAAGAACTTACCATATGATATTATAAATCTGATCTCCATCTGTTTATTTGAAGGATTTATTAAGTAATAATGCAAATATGATTATCTAATATGTATTTTCTCTTAGATGCAAACTGGTTTCTACTATTCCTTCTGTTTGGATCCACTGTTGTATTTTTGGTTTCTCCCACCTTAGGATAACCTCTATTCATCACAGTTTTCAACTTGAGTGTTATTTCTTTAAAAAAGTCCCTTTTTTATCCTAAAGCTTGCATTCAGTTATTAATATTAATTTTATACAATTACTATAACAACTTACCACAAAATTAGTGGCTTGTTGGATTTTCATTCGGTCAGTCAGTCATGTCCAACTCTTTGAGACCCCATGGACTGCAGCATGCTAGACTTCCCTGTCCTTCACCCAGAGCTTGCTCAAACTCATGTCCATTGAGTTGCTGATGCCATCCAACCATCTCATGCTCTTTCATCCCCTTATCCTCCTGCATCAATCTTTCCCAGCAGCAGGGTCTTTTCTAATGAGTTGGCTCTTTGCATCAGGTGGCCAAAATATTGGAGTTTCAGTTTCAGCATCAGTCCTTCCAATGAATATTCAGAATTAATTTCTTTTAGGATTGACTGGTTAGATCTTGCTGTCCAAGGGACTCTCAAGAGTCTTCTCCAGCACCACAGTTCAAAAGCATCAATTCTTTGGTGCTCAGCTTTCTTTATGGTCCATTTATCACATCCATACCTGATGCTGGAAAAGCCATAGCTTTGACTATTCGGACCTTTGTCGGCAAAGTAATGTCTCTGCTTTCTAATATGCTGTCTGGGTTTATCATAGTTTTTCTTTCAAGGAGCAAGCATCTTTTAATTTCATGACTGTAGTCACCATCTGCAACGATTTTGGAGCCCAGAAAGGAGCCCAGAAAATAAAGTCTGTCATTGTTTCCATCGTTTCTTCATCTATTTGTCATGAAGTGATGTGACTGGGATGCCATGATTTTAATTTTTTAATGTTGAATTGTAAGCCAACTTTTTATTCTCCTCTTTCACCATCACAAAGGGTCTTTTTAGTTCCTCTTCGCTTTTTGCCGTGAGGGTGGTGTTATCTGCATAGCTGACATTACTGATAATTCTCCCTGCAATCTTGATTCTGCCGTGTGCTTCATCCATCCCAGCATTTCTCACGATGAAATCTTCATATAAGTTAAATAAACTGGGTGACAATAGACAGCCTTGAAGTACTCCTTCCCCAATTTGGAACCAGTCCTTTGTTCCATGTCTGGTTCTAACTGTTCTTCTTGACCTGCATCCAGGTTTCTCAGGAAGCAGGGCAGTTGGTCTGGTAGTCTCATCTCAAGAATTTTCCACACTTTGTTGTGATCCACACATTCAAAGGCTTAGAACAATACATTTTTAATGTATTTATTTTTAATTGAAGGGTAATTGCTTTACAGAATTTTATTATTTCCTGTCAAACCTCATCATGAATCATCCATAGGTATACATATATCCCCTCCCTCTTGAACCTCCCTCCCATCTCACTCCCCATCCCACCCCTCTAGGTTGATACAGAGCCCCTGTTTGAATTTCCTGAGACAACAAATTCACTATCTATCATATATATGGTAATGTAAGTTTCCATGTTACTCTTTCTATACATCTCACCCTCTCCCCATGTCCATAAGTCTGTTCTCTATGTCTGTTTCTCCATTGCTACCCTGCAAATAATTTCTTCAGTGCCATCTTTCTAGATTCCATATATATGCATTAGTATACAATATTTATCTTTCTCTTTCTGACTTACTTCACTCTGTTTAATAGGCTCTAGGTTCATCCACCTCATTAGAACTGACTCAAATGCATTCCCTTTATGGCTGAGTAATATTCCACTGTGTATATGTACCACAACTTCTTTATCTATTCATCTGTCAATGGACATCTAGGTTCCTTCCAAGTTCTAGCTTTAATAAATAGTGCTGCTGTGACCATTGAGATACATGTGTATTTTTCAATTTTGGTTTCTCCAGGGTGTATGCCTAGGAGTGAGATTGCTGGGTATATGGTGGTTTTATTCCTAGGTTTTTAAGGAATCTCCATATCATCTTCCACAGTGGCTGTATTGATTTACATTCCCACCAACAGTACAAGAGGGTTCTCTTTCCTCTACACCCTCTCCAGCATTTATTGTTTGTAGACTTTTGATGAAGGCCATTCTGACCAGTATGAGGTGATATCTCATTGTTTGCATTTCTCTAATAATGAGCTATGTTGAGCATCTTTTCTTGTGTTTATTCACCATCCGTATGTATTCTTTGGAGAAATGTCTATTTAGGTTATTTTTCCCAGTTTTTTATTGGATTGTTTGCTTTTCTCATATTGAGTTGTATGAGCTGCCTGTATATTTTGGAACTTAATCCTTTGTCAATTGTTTCATTTGCTATTATTTTCTCCCATTCTGAGGATCATCTTTTCACCTTGTTTATAGTTTCCTTTGCTGTGCAAAGCTTTTAAGTTTAATTAGGTCCCACTTGTTTACTTTTGTTTTTATTTTCATTACTCTAAGAGGTGGGTCATAGAAGATCTTGCTTTGACTTAATACAAATTTATTGTTCCATAGGTTGGAAGATATGGGTCTCATTTTGATAAAATTGAGGTGTTAATAGGACTGATTTGAGCTTCCTTCTGTAAGTTTTAGGGGTGGAATCATTCCCTTGCCTTTTCCAACTTCAAGAAACCGCCCACATTGCTTAGCTCATGGACCCTTACCCGTACCTTCAAAGCCACCAATGGCTAGTTGAATCCATTTCACATTTGCATCTATCTGATTGTTTTTTTCTTCCTCTTCTTCCACTTTTAAGGGTTCATACATTCAGATTGGGACAATTTGTCAAATTTAAGATACTCGCCCTTATTTTAAGGTCAACTTCTTAGTGACTTTAATTACATGTGCAACCTTAATCCCATTTTTTCATGTAACATGCTTTTGAACTGTGGTCTTAGAGAAGACTCTTTGAGAGTCCCTTGGACTGCAAGGAGATCCAACCAGTACATTCTGAAGGAGCTCAGCCCTGGGATTTCTTGGAAGGACTGATGCTAAAGCTGAAACTCCAGTACTTTGGCCAGCCACTTCATGCGAAGAATTGACTCATTGGAAAAGACCCTGATGCTGGGAGGAATTGGGGGCAGGAGGAGAAGGGGATGACAGAGGATAAGATGGCTGGGTGACATCACTGACTCGATGGACGTGAGTCTGAGTGAACTCCGGGAGCTGGTGATGGACAGGGAGGCCTGCGTGCTGCGATTCATGGGGTCACAAAGAGTCGGACATGACTGAGCGACTGAACTGAACATATTCATAGTTTCTAAGAAGTAGAATATGTGTGTTATTGGGAGGCCTTTATTCTGCCTTTATACTGTTTCTACAGTGAGTTCCCATTTCAATTTACGTGCAGTGCCATGACAGGATATAATAGCATTCTATTGTAATTGTTTGTTTCCTGTCTGTACTCCACACTCTACATATCCAGTCTTTGCCTCCACTAGACTGCAGGTTTTTAACAGAATAAATAACATGTCTTATGTTTTACCAGAAGATCTAGATGTCCTGGAATAGAGTTGCCTTTAAATAGATCTTGGTTGCACTTTGGAAAATGTATACGCATGTGTGTTCATGTGTGTGTTTGTATGTGTGCATACATGTGCATATATTTGAATTTATCCTGAAAATAATCAAGTTCTGGGTAATTGGAAATTAGCCAGTGGAATCCTACTGATTTTACAGGAAGTAACAATGACTTTCAAATAGATATCTTCTCTGAATTGCTGATCCTGCTGCCAACTTCTTTATATCTCTCTTTGGATCTCAAAATTAGCATGTTAGAAAAAGAACCACCAATTCCTTTCACTTTATAATGTACTCTGAATCAGGCATTAGTGCTACCATATACCTGTAGAACTATTATTGTCATTTCTTTTTTTCTTAACACTATATTTAATTAATTAGAGGTAGAAAGCTATAGCTTTAAAATTGATTAGAAATCTGTCTACTTTTTCTCCTTTACTATTTTAATCAACATAGACTACCTTTATCACTTATGAGGATACTCAGTAACCTTTGCATTAATCTGCTCAGGCTGCAATAACAGAATACCACAGACTGGATGACTTAAACAACATGAATTAATTTTCTTCCAAGTCTGGAGCATGAAAATCCAAGATCAGTGTGCCGGTGGAATTGGTTTCTGATCAGGCCTCTCTTTGTGGCTTGCAAATAACTGCCTTCTCAGTATATTTTCACATGACCTTTCCTGTGTGTGTGCATACTTCCAGTTTCTTTTCCTCTTCTTATAGGGCCACCTGTCCTATTTAATAAGGGCCCTGTCCTTGTGATCTCATTTAACCTTAATTACCTTCTTAAAGACTCTATCTCAAAATATAGATACATTAGGAGCTATGGCATCAATCTATGAATTTTTGGAATACAGTTCAATCCACAACAACCTTCCACCCCTACAGCCCATTTTGTACTTAGTAGATAGGTGATTTTCTTAAGATTTAATTTGCATGATAGCATTCCTCTGATAAAACCCTCTAGGCTTTTTGCTAACACTTAAATTTCCAATATCTTGTCCTGGTCTGAAAAGTCTTTTTCATCTGAACCCTCTCTCACTCTCTAAGCTTATCTTGTACTACTTTGTTCTTCATTTGTATCTCCAATTCACTCCTGTGACAGTGTTTTTGCATTTATTCTTCCCCTTCTCAGGGAGTTCTTTACCTATCCCTTTTGGTTTTTAAGTCTTAGCTCAGATATTACTGCAGCTTTTTTTTTTTTTTAACTACTTTGCATAAAGTACATGTCCTGCAACTAAATAGAAACCATTGGAGCTGTGTTTCAAGTGGTGCATAATCAAATTTGTCTACAAGCTGAAGACTGGGTCATATGACCCTGAGAGGCACTTTCCAACTTTAGAATCAAATGTTTCCATATTGCTAGCAAGAAAACAACTATTTATGAATAGATGCTACTATTCTGCTGAAATGCATTCAATCTAAGTAGCAGAAGGTAATTAGCAAGGAATCTAATCAGCAGCATTGCCTTAGTGCCCATCATTAAAAAGCTTAACGTTGCACCATTTTTCTTTTCTGCTTTATGAAGAACTCATTTATGTACCATTTCAATGCTGTTGTAATTGTGAGTGAGTTTTATGGAGGGATTAAATTACTGGCCTCAATTTTACAACACAAACATTACCTGCAGTCTTCTATAATCCAGTCACAGGAAAAAGTCAGAAAAAAGAAAAAATATCATAAAAATACTGATGCTGAAACTGAACTTTGATGCTCATTGGTTTGATTGATCTGAGGTACCACATTAAGATTTCAAACCGTGTATTATAAAATTTCCTTTTCGTTTCTTGACTTTTTTTCTTACAACTGATTCTTAATAGCTATACACTAGATAGGACATATCCACCTAGAAAGACTGAATATTTAGAAGACACAAAATGTCAGTTCGTAAATATTTGAGCATTTGGTTGACATCTCATTTCAAGAATAGAGTTGGCAAAACTGCTATCACTAATAAAAAAAAAAAAAAAACTTGAAATGATTCACGTTGCTGGAAGCAATTGCAGTTATCTTTGTAGAGAAAGGTCAGTTTCATAAGATGAATAAAATTCACAAAATAAATTATTTACTAGCCATTTGTCTTCCAACTATAGTAAATACATGTACGAATCATGTATTTTAGTTGTTCTAGAATGAGAAAGTACTCTTTTCTTTCAAAGAATGCTGATTTAAGTCTACAAGAAAAAAAAAAGACACATTTTTCCCTTTTATCCATCAAGTAATATTTAATTTATAAGTTTGACTATTTTATGTTTATCTTTGTCTTTCGAGACAAATAGAGTTTTTGTTCTTTTCTTTTTTTTTTCCTTTCCATTTTCTTTTTTTTTCCCCTCTCTCTTAGATTAAAAATAAATGTTGAAGTTAAGATTGTTTATTCATTTATAGTCCCAATTCTATTTAACTTTTTCTCAATATAATCATCAATCATATCAACCCCTTTGATAAGAAATCATTGGTCCTAACTCTTAATTGAGGAAGTTAAGGTTCAAGAGGTTAAGTGATACACAACTATTAAATTTGAAACCAGTATAGAAAAGCATATCATAGGAACAGCCCCACTGAGATGAACATAAAATTCTCAGATGAGATACAGAGTCATGAAAAACAAACTATCTGTCAAAGACTGTAGCCCACATGGAAAAAATAGCTGCATGATAATTACACACATGGAAGGAGAGTGCGTAACGAGGACAGCTGAGCCAGAGAGACAGTCCTGAAGGTGAGAAAAGGCAAGAATGTGGGTAGTACTTCTTATTTAAATTAAAATATATTTATAGACAATTTTGAATTTAATTATTTCTCTTATTTGTTCACATAAACATAGATTGTTAGTGCCAGACACAACAGTTTGAAAAGACAGAAATGAATTAACCCTTACAAGTTCTTAGTTTCAATGAGTGAAACATACTGGTCGAATAATTAACCTCTTCATGAGCAGAAATTTATAGTAAACTTCATGTAAGGGTATGATATATAGGTAATAAAAATAAAAATATTTACATCCCCTGGTGAACCACTACAGATAGCTAAATCCTAGAAATGGTGTTGGGGACAGATGGTGTTTCTGAAGGTAGTCGATCAAGGTAGTTTGTGAAGGAATTGGGAAGCCATGCTTAATAGTTCTGTAAAGTCTGCCTCCAAGAGACACTGTTTTAAGAGGTCACAGAGATCCAAAACTGTGCACAATAACTTCAAAAGTTTTACAACAGGGTGAGGCATTTCTCATTACTGAGGAGAGGAAGATTAAAGAAATTTCATAGCACAGTGTTACGTTACTGAAATGCTAATGAACTTAGCCAGTAAGTTATTCAGTATGTAGTCTGAAACATAAGAATGGCTAGTGTTTTGTCCCTAAGAGAAAAGATATAGTTTCTTTTATCTGTGAGAGTGTGTATCCACACCAACACATGTGCACATATATGCAATGACAAAAATGCACGTGCACATTTAATGCATCCCTGCCTATTAAAAATGACTCTATAACTGGATATAAAAATCAATAAATGTATAATATAAGTATATAGAAATTAAATACTGTGTAAATGGGATGAATGAATCAGCACATTCTGAAGTTAATATTAAATATGAAATTAAGAAGAAAAACAAAGATTTACCTTGTCAACCTGAAAGTAACTCCACATTTAACTTTTGACATGAGAAAAATATACTCTCACATAATTTTCATAATGTGAAAGGGAAATAAATGTAAGAGACCTAATTTATTAGATGATTCCACACCTAACTGTTGCCTTCCTTTTACTCTGCATTCACAAACCTGCAGGCCTGTTAACTGCTGAATGGAAGAGAAGATGAAGAATGAATCTTGAACATAAGGCTGTACCCATTGGAACCAATATCTAATAACTTCACTGATAATTTCCTTTTTCTTTTTGCCAATGTACATACAACTGGCAGGGAGTGAGTGAGGGAACTGGGGTTGATGGAGTAGAATGAGACTCATTTAAACTGTATGCTCAAGGTTTGTATATAATTCTGATAATCTGGGATTAGACCAGAGGCTAAAGTCAATAATAACTACCTTACTTTCATATGTGTATATATATATATTATATATATATAATATATATATATATATATATATATGGCTAAGGTTAACCTGTGAATGTATCCTCATAGACCTGAACCTCTACTTCTTGTTCCAGTTGTCTCAATTTATCCATCCATCCATTCCATAAAAATCTATTCAGTACTTAATTGGATTTTGAAAACCTCCCAGATGCTTTCCCTTAAACATGGTAATAATTTAGGAAGACAGATGATCCTCATCTTGATGATGAAGAAACTAAAGCTCAAACAACTTACTCCTTAAATGGACAGCTGGTAAATACCAGACTCAAAATTTAGTCCCATTCATGTTTGTTGATTTCTTTGTTCATTTGTTCAGCATACACATTGATGTAAGAACAATCTGCTAGATGTTTGGAGTCAGTGGAGGTTGCCGGAGGTTTACAGGTTTACAGATTAGGAGGTTCAAACTCATAATCTCATGGAGTTTGAAATCAACTGAGATTATCAGGTGCCAAAATCGGTTGCTCTTATTCCTTTTACTGCTGCTGCTGCTGCTAAGTCGCTTTAGTCGTGTCCGACTCTGTGCGACCCCATAGATGGCAGCCCACCAGGCTCCCCCATCCCTGGGATTCTCCAGGCAAGAACACTGGAGTGGGTTGCCATTTCCTCCTCCAGTGCATGAAAGTGAAAAGTGAAAGTGAAGTTGCTCAGTCGTGTCCGACTCTTAGCGACCCCATGGATTGCAGCCCACCAGGCTCCTCTTTTACCTTTTCTCAATAGAGAAAAATGCATATATTGAGCAACCACCATGTGTGTGGTGCTAACCACATTTCAGTTCACGCAATAGCCACAATATTCCCTTCAGTTCATCTCCTTTACAATATGCTCTGTTTTACAAATAAGGAAGCAAACACTTATTTGAAAACAGTACTGTCACCTGCATTACAGCAAGTATATGTAGGGCCAGAGTATCTCCAGATTTACAGCTTACGTAGAGGTCATAGAAAAATCAGTCCTGGTTAGAAGTGAGAATGCTGGTGAGAACTTTACTTCCTTGAGAAATTTGTGCCACGTAAAGCATAAAGCTCCAAGATTTCCTCTGGACATTAAATTTAGTTGGGTGAAGCGATTTAGCAGCAGCAGCAGCAACAGCGTTAAAAAAGAAAAGGCTCGTACTGACGAAGCCAGAAAAGATAAACATTCGTAAGTCCATACTGACATTTTTCTTGTTCAGAGAGTTAAGCTATGGACCACATATATACCTCAGAGAATGAGGTTAAATATGAAATTATACCCACACTCACAACTGGGGAGGAGTAAAAGGGGAAAAAAAAAGAAACTCAACATAAATATTTCTCATAGAGAAGTCCTTTGGATTAACCCATATCTCATTTCCTATAACACACGTCTGGAGAGTTCCTAAAGGAACCACAGAGGCCTCTAGGATTCAGGATAAATTTCAGTTGATTATTATGAAAATAGTAATTTCAAATTAGTGGTAATGATGGTGATAATATGTCATGGTTAAGTGTAAAACAAAAAGTTTACATTGTTAATATTTTATATTCTGGGAAATTTTAGAATTTCCCTTTTCCACTTTTTAAAACATTTATAAAATACACTTGAGACAATGTATAAAACTGTAAAAATTATAAAAAATGTACAAAAATAAAGAATATTTAAAGAAAATAACAAAGAAAAGAAGGAGAAAATGAGAAGGATACAAAAACAGTAACAGTGAAAAGTTTGTATGTGGTTTCCTTATAGCTATCTTTCCTTGATTAATCTTGTGACCATGATACAGTAATCTTACCCCTAAACACAACCAACTAGTCATCTTCATCAGCTAGAAAGAGAGGATGTAAAATAATCAAAGGACATTTATTTAGGATTTGTTTAATAATCTCCCAGGAAATATCTGAGAACAAGATTCATTGATGTTTGGACCCGTTACAATAAGCAGGGCATTGTGTCCATGTGATTTGAGAGGAATGAGTTTCTTTGCCAGGAACTCACAATCCAGTAAGATCGATTGAGACATATTGTTCTAAGTGTATCCATGAAGACACACAAGTTGCAACTTTTTATGAGAAATCAAGAAGAAAACAGGAAAATTTAATTTGAACTAGATAAATCTGAGAATCCTGGTAGAATTGGTAGGGTTAGCTTTGAAAGATAGAGATATAGGGGTTGGAAAAAACAACAACAAAAAAATCATGAGCAATGTTAAGTCATTGAAGAAAGTGCATGGGAACCACAGAACTTGTGGGTTTTCTAATAATACAGGAAAAAATGGCATTTGTTTGGCAAAGTAGATCTCAGGATAATAACTGGCTTTAAGAGCTAAGAAACCGACTGAAGAATGATAAAAGTTTCTCTCTTAAAATCTGATGAAGATTGGCTTGACCAAAGTACACAGACTGTTTTGCAACAAGAGTAGAAGCCAAGGAATCAATTTTAGGAACTACAGAAATACTTAGGTAAAACATAGTAATGATGTTTTCTAAAGAGCCAATGAACTAACACAGTTGCTTTTAAATATGAGTCTGGTTGCTGTGTATGCTCAATGATTAGAAACCATGATGGAAACCTCTAATGCCCTTATTACAAAGCACATACCTCAGAATCTGTAGTGTGTAGGTGTGTAGTGCATAGGAATATAGAGCATGCATCACTTGGAAAATAGCCAGCAGAGACAAAAGGAAATGTAGCATGGAGTTCAAAGTTGGCCGTTTTTCCTTGCTCACTGCTTTCTATTTCTAAAAGCCTCTCCAGTTGCATTACATGTACTTTTTTTTTTTCCCTGTATAATTGAAGGAAACGCCGTTCATTTGCCCTAGTGTGGTACAGTTCATACTTATTAACATGACAACAAATGAGAAACAGAGACATCATTGAAAGAGCTATTGAAGGCCAATTTTACCCACCCCAGGAAAGGGCTGAACCTTTGCTTGTCAATGCTGATTTCTGAGAAAATAAACGCTTATTTACAAAAGGAGGTCAGACTTATCTGTAGCTCACATGTTTAGATCCTGAGATTGATTTGTGACTTGAAGAAGTGAGTGCAGAATTAAGTGAACCGATTCCAGTGCCAGCTAAGTGTGCAGTTTTTCTGTCCCCACGTTTTGTTACTAGACTTCAGAAGATAAGGGATTTTATGTTTCAGAAATGGGATTAAATACCATGTATTAGCAGGTCCTTGATGTCTCAGACAGTAGAGAATCTGCCTGCAATGCAGAAACCTGGTTTGATCCCTGGGTTAAGAAGGTTCGCTGGAGGAGAGGATGACAACTGACTCCAGTATCCTTGCCTGGAGAATTCCATGGACAGTGGTTATAGTCCATGGGCTTGCAAAGAATCAAACATAATTGATCAACTAACACCTCTAATGGAAATGTCCTACCCATCTATTAAATATATTGTTGGTTTAAAATATTTTGTCACTATTCATGAAGTATCCCACATTCAGGTGATGCTTAATTATTTGTAATTTCCCAAGTGTGCTGTGTGCAATACTCTATTATTTTCATGCTGAGTCTTACCTCCACTTCCCTTCTTTTAATGACTTCCTTGACTAACTTTTCTCTCTAATTTAATCTATTTTAATCTAATCTAATCTAATTTTCTCTCTAATTTAATCTTGTCTTCACTTGTCAATTCCTCTAGAAAAGCTCCTTAAATTTCCAGAATGATGCTCTCTCTCTTAGTCTATCAGGATTACTTGGTTTTAAACAATTTAGACCTACAATGTGATTTTTCTACTAGAATTCAAATCCTTAAGGGTAGGGACATTGTCATATGTGCATGGGGATTTGCTTAAAGAATAGGGAGATAAATGTTAAGTTAATACAAAGAGTGTTAGTGATGAATTGGATGATGGTGAGTGTAGGGGAGTGTAGTTAATCAAGATTTCTGAGCTCTAAATAAATGGTTTGTGTAGGCAATTTAAACCCAGTCCTATTTTAATTTCCAAAGCCATTTTCCCCTACTACAGTGCATTGTCTCTCCAAAATCATATATTTCCTCAGTTTCCCCCAAATTGAAACCAAATTCATTGTGGGAATGATACTTTTCTTCACTCTGTCATTCACTTTTTTTATTAAAAATATTTTTTTCTTTTTCATTTATTTTTTTCCCTCTGAGTCTTTTTTTTATTATTTAAATTTATATTTTAATTGGAGGGTAATTACTTTACAATATTGTATTGGTTCTGCCATACATCAACATGAATCTGCCATGAGTGTACATGCGTTCCCCATCCTGAACCCCCCTCCCACCTCCCTCCCCATTTCATTTATTTTAATTTGTAAATAATTGCTTTCCAGTATTGTGATAATTTTGCCATACATCAACCTGAACTGGCCACAGATATGCATGTTCCCTACGCCCTCATTCTTAATCCCCTCCCACCTCCCTCCCTACCCTGTTCCTCTGGGTTGTCCCAGAGCACAGACTTTGAGTGCCCTGCTTCACACATCGAACTTGCACTAGTCATCCATTTTACATATGGTAATGTACATGTTTCAGTACTATTCTCTCAAATCATCCTGCATTCGGCTTCTCCTATTGAGTCCAAAAGTCTACTATTTACATCTGTGTCTGCTTTGCTGCCCTGCATGTAAATCATTGGTACTATCTTTCTAAATTCCATATATATGCACTAATATACAGTATTTTTGTTTCTCTTTCTGACTTACTTCACCTGTATAATAGGCTCCAGGTCCATCCACCTTATTAGAACTGACTCAAATGTATTCCTTTTTATAGCTAAGTAATATTCCATACAGATGGCTGATAAACATATGAAAATATGCTCAACATCATTCATTACTAGAGAAAGGCAATTCACACCCATAATGAGGTATTACCTCATACCAGTCAGAATACCATCATCAAAAACTCTACAAATGATAAATGCTGGAGAACGTGTGGAGAAAAGGGAACCCTCTTAACACTGGTGGGAATGCAAACTGGTATGGCCACTATGGAGAAGAGTGTGGAGATTCCGTAGGAAACTGGAAATAGAATTGCCATATCAGCCAGAAATCTCACTGCTGAGCATACACCCTGAAGAAACCAGAATTGAAAGAGACACGTGTTCCCCAAAGTTCATTGTAGCACTATTTACAATAGCTAGGACATGGAAGCAACCTAAATGTCCATGGGCAGATGGATGGATAAGGAAGTTGTAGTATATATACACAATGTCATTCACTTCTTGTTTTGAGTTTCTAACTTGAAAACACCTAAGCATAATTATTTGGCAATTTGGGAGATTCTGTAGAAGGAATTTATAGCAGTGTTATTTAACTGTGGCCACTTTAAAAATACTTGAGAAGGTGTTTTTGTTTTGTTTTGTTATGTTTTTTAATCCAAATGTCAAGGTTATATTCCTGCTACTGGTAGGACCTAGATATTAATATTTTCTGAACTCCTCAGGTGATTGGGCTACCCTTGTGGTTCATCTGGTAAAGACTCTACTTGCAATGCGGCAGATCTGGATTCAATCCCTGGGTTGAAAAGATCCCCTGGAGAAGGAAAAGGCTACCCACTCTAGTATTCTGGCCTGAAGAATTCCATGGATTATATGGAAAAGGATTCCATGGACTATATAGGGTCACAAAGAGTCAGACATGACTGAGAATTTTCACCTCAGGTGATTCTAGAGTGCAGACAAGGTTAAGAACAACTGCCTCAGAAATACACAGGTAATAATTACAATACCAGCTATTAACACAACCCTTCTGGTCATGGGGAATTTACTCAACTTATATGGGCTTTAGTTTTCTCATATGTAAATGAGAATAACCACATTTCAGAATTATAGAGATGATTAAATATCATCATGTGTGTGAAAGATTTTACCTCACACATAATAGATACAGATAATAAATATTCATGTCCACTCCTTTCTTATTCATTAGGAGTTGAGGTGAAAGAAAAAAAAGTCCAATAAGGCAGAATGGTTATCTGAAGAGGCCTTACATGGCTGAGAAAAGAAGAAAAGGGAAAGGCAAGGAGAAAAGGAAAGATATACCCATCTAAATGCAGAGTTCCAAAGAATAGCTCAGAAAGATAAGAAAACCTTCCTAAGTGAACAATGCAAAACAATAGAGGAAAACAATAGAATGGAAAAGACTAAATCTCTTCAAGAAAATTAGAGATACCAAAACATTTCATGCAAAGATGGGCACAATAAAGGACAGAAATGGTACACACCTAACAAAAAGAGAAGGTATTAACAAGAGGTGGCGAGAATACACAGAACTATGCAAAAAAGGATCTTAATGACCCAGATAACCACGATGGTGTGATCACTCGCCTAGAGTCAGACATCTTGGAGTGCAAAGTCAAGTGGGCCTTAGGAAGCATCACTGTGAACAAAGCTAGTGGAGCTAATGGAATTCCAGTTGAGTTATTTCAAATCTTAAAAGATGATGCTGTGAAAGTACTGAACTCAATATGCCAGCAAATTTGGAAAACTCAGCAGTGGCCACAGGACTGGAAGAGGTCAGTTTTCATTCCAATCCCAAAGAAAGGAAATGCCAAAGAATGCTCAATCGACTGCACCATTGCTCTCACTTCACATGCTAGCAAATTAATGCTCAAAATTCGCCAAACTAGGCTTCAGTAGTACATGAGCCGAAAACTCCCAGATGTTCAAGTAGATTTAGAAACGGCAGAAAACCAGAGATCAAATTTAATCTCTGGTTGGATCATAGAAAAAGCTAGTTGCTGTTGCTGCTAAGTCGCTTCAGTCGTGTCTGACTCTGTGCAACCCCACAGACGACAGCCCACCAGGCTCTGCCGTCCCTGGGATTCTCCAGCCAAGAACACTGGAGTGGGTTGCCATTTCCTTCTCCAATGCATGAAAGTGAAAAGGGAAAGTGAAGTCGCTCAGTCCTGTCCGACTCTTAGCGACCCCATGGACTGCAGCCCACCAGGCTCCTTCCATCGGATTTTCCAGGCAAGAGCACTGGAGTGGGTTGCCATTGCCTTCTCCAAGAAAAACCTAGAGAATTCCAGAAAATAAGAATTTACTTCCACTTCATTGGCTATACTAAAACCTTTGACTGTGTGGATCACAAGAGTGGAAAACTCTTAAAGAAATGGGAGTACTAGACCACCTTACCTACCTCCTGAGAAATCTGTATGCAGGTCAAGAAGCAACAGTTAGAACCAGACATGGAACAAAGGACTGGTTTCAAATTGGGAAAGAAGTATGTCAAGGCTGTATATTGTTACCCTGCTTATTTAACTTATATGCAGAGTGCATGATGAGAAATACTGGACTGGATGAAGCACAGCTGGAATCAAGATTGCAGGAAGAAATATCAATAACCTCAAATATCCAGATAATACTACCTTTATGGCAGAGAGTGAAGAAGAACTAAAAGCAGCTTGATGAAGGTGAGAGTGGAGAGTGAAAAAGCTGGGTTAAAACACAACATTCAAAAAACTAAGATCATGGCATCCAGTCCTATCACCTTATGGGAAATAGATGGGGAAACAATAGAAAGTGACAGACTTTATTTTGGGGGGCTCTAAACTCACTGCAAATTATGAAATTGCAGTCATGGCTGCTGACTGCAGCCATGAAATTAAAAGACACTTGCTCCTTGGAAGAAAAGCTATGACAAACCTAGACAGTGTATTAAAAAGCAGAGGCATTACTTTGCCAACAAAATCCATCTAGTCAAAGCTATGGCTTTTCCAGCAGTTACCTATGGATGTGAGGACTGGACCATAAAGAAGGCTGAATACCAAAGAATTGATGCTTTTGAACTGTGGTGTTGGAGAAGGCTGTTGAGAGTCCCTTGGACAGCAAGAAGATCTAACCAGTCAATCCTAAAAGAAAGCAATCCTGAATATTCATTGAAAGGACTGATGCTCAAGCTGAAGCTCCAATACTTTAGCCACCTGATGTGAAGAGCAGATTCATTAGAAAGACTGGTGCTGGGAATGATTGGAGACAGGAGGAGAAGGGGACAACAAAGGATGAGATGGTTGGATGGCATTGCTGACTCAATGGACATGAGTTTGAGCAAGCTCCAGGAGTTGGTGATGGACAGGGAAGCCTGGTGTGTTGCAGTCCATGCAATCGCAAAAGGTCTGAAACAACTGATTGACTGAACAACACCAACCACTGAAAAAGTTATTTTTATCAGGGATAACATGATATATGAGTTTCATTCCTGAATATAGTCTTTTTTATTGTTGTTGTTCTCTGACTTTTTTTGAAAAAACATTTAGGGGTGAGGGTAACAAAGGATGGTAAACCCAGCATCATAGCACACAAAAACATTCAGAAACCTTATCATAGCAAGAACTGGGCTTTAACTGCTTGGTAATTCTATTGGAAAAAAATTATAATTATGTGTCAAGTATCATTAATGTTATTGAATTCTCTCTAGAGTATTGGATAATTAAGTTTTCACTATTCAGTCTATAGTGAAAATCACTTGTATTGAAGCCTTCTTCTAGGAAAAGAATCCCAACTGGGATTCTAATTGGTCCTCTTGAATTTTCAAATTTGTCATGGCTGGACTTTCATTTCTTTAGCACATAAAGCTATAACAGATTCAAACATTATATATAAGATCACAACTACTCATTAAGAAATCTGTATGTAGGAATTAAATAATATTTAAGAGATGTTTATGTGTGGATTTAACTTTAGGCTGAAATAAACCTATCAACAAATTCATTAAGTAGTGCTATTTAGAAACTGAAGGTAATTTATAGAAACTGTAGAATTATGAACATTTCTCACTCTCTGGGAATACTAGCACACTATGAGATGTGTGAGGTTCCCCTCTTTTCTATGCTTGACTCAGAAATACAGTCTTGGCCCAATAGTCTGTGAAATTTTCTGTATATTTAGTTACTTGATTCAGTGGGACAGTGTCATTAAATTGTACTTGTTTGCATCCATGAGTGCATGGGAAAACATATCTGCTTAAAAATCCCAAACTGTCTCTAGAAATAAAGGACATATCTCCATTTCTCCTTCTCTTTTCTTCCCTTGTTCCAGGCACTGAGGGCTTATCACACCTTCTTGTTCCTCAGAAGCTGCCACTGTCTACTCTCTCCAGTGGGCATCTTTGTCCAAAGTCCAGCTTTACTAGAGAACCAGAATTTCCATGAAATCTGTTCTTTACTGGCTCTGGAGACAAGTATAGGTGTTATTTCCATCTGAACTGCTGTTTTGTTGCTAACTATGGGGAACCCATCAGGCAGTTACCAACCAAAAAAATTCAGCAAACAAATACAAACCCAACCCTCAAAACAACAAAAAAACCAAACCCAAAACCCCAACATAGAGAATGTACAACTGGAAAGATTTTTGCAGTCTTGTTCCAAGTCTGGTCCCATACTGCTTACTGATAGAATAAACAAAAAGAGAATAATACTTTTATCCACACCCAAAGCATTTGTGTGCTCTTTCCTCTCTCTCCCCCTCCCTCCTTTCTCTCCCTGTCTTTCTCAACTGTTGCTTTCAGTGCAGTTTTTTTTTTTTTTTTTGCTGTATTTGTTCCTTCAAATTACTGTAAATCATAATTGGAGGAGAAGCTTGTAAAATGTGCATTTTGGTACTATTAAAGGGGTAAGCAGCTTCCCTGGTGGCTCAGAGGGTAAAGCATGTGCCTGCAATGCGGGAGACCCGATTTGATCCCTGGGTTGGGAAGACTCCCTGGAGGAGGAAATAGCAACCCACTCTTGTATTCTTACTGGAAAATTCCATGGATAGAGAAGCCTGGTGCAGGCTACAGTCCATGGGTTGCAAAGAGTCGGACACGACTGAGTGACTTCACTTTCAAAGAGGTAAGCATTTCTTTGTTTTTCCTTCAGTATTCCATGAAAAATAGTTTATTAGCATTAAGTAATGTCCCAGTTACATTTGGGTGGGAACTAATGCCCCCCAAAAGATGTGTTTTTCATTATAGGGGACTGGAATGCAAAAGTAGGAAGTCAAGAGATACCTGGTGTAACAGGCAAATTTGGCCTTGGAGTACAGAATGAAGCCAAGGCCAATAGAGTTTTGTCAAGAAAGCACACTGATCACAGCAAACACCCTCTTCCAACAAGAAAAGACAAGACTCTACACATGAACATCACCAGATGGTCAACACCAAAATCAGACTGACTATATCATATACAGCCAAAGATGGGGAAGCTCTATACTGTTAGCAAAAACAAGAACAGGAACTGACTGTGCCTGAGATCATGAACTCCTTATTGCCAAATTCAGATTAAAATTGAAGAAACTAGGGAAAACCACTAGACCATTCAGGTATGACCAAAATCAAATCCCTTACGATTACACAGTGGAAGTGGCAAATAGATTCAAGAGAGTAGACCTGATAGACAGAGTGCCTAAACACCTATGGACTGAGGTTCATGACATTGTACAGGAGGCAGTGATCAAGACAATCCCCAAGAAAAAGAAATGCAAAAAGGCCAAAGGGTTGTCTGAGGAGGCCTTACAAATAGCTGTGAAAAGAAGAGAAGCTAAAGGCAAAGAAAAAAGGAAAGATAGACCCATTTGAATGCAGAGTACCAAAGAATAGCAAGAAGATATAAGAAAACCTTTCTCAGTGATCAATGCAAAGAAATAGAGAAAAACAATAGAATGGGAAAGACTAGAGATCTCTTCAAGAAAAGTAGAGATACCAAGGGAACATTTCGTGCAAAGATGGGCACGATAAAGGACAAAAATGGAATGAACCTAACAGAAGCAAAAGATATTAAGAGAGGTGGCAAGAATACAGATAAAAACTACACAAAAAAGATCTTCATGACCCAGATAATCACAATGGTGTGATCACTCACCTAGAGCCAGACATCCTGAAATGTGAAGTCAAGGGGGCCTTAGAAAGCATCACTATGAACAAAGCTAGTGGAGGTGGTGGAATTCCAGTGGAGCTATTTCAAATCCTGAAGGATGATGCTGTGAAAGTGGTGCACTCAATATGCCAGTAAATTTGGAAAACTCAGCAGTGACCACAGGACTGGGAAAGGTCAGTTTTGATTCCAATCCAAAAGAAAGACAATGCCAAAGAATGCTCAAGCTACTGAACAGTTGCACTCATCTCACATGCTAGAAAAGTGATGCTCAAAATTATCCAAGCCAGGCTTCAACAGAATGTGAACGTGAAGTTCCAGATGTTCAACCTGGATTTAGAAAAGGCAGAAGAACCAGAGATCAAATTACCAACGTCCAGTGGATCATTGTAAAAGCATGAGAGTTCCAGAAAAAACATCTACTTCTGCTTCATTGACTATGCCAAAGCCTTTGACTCTGTGGATCACAACAAACTGTGGAAAATTCTTAAAGCGGTTGGAATACCAGATCACCTGCTGTGCCTCCTGAGAAATCTATATGCAGGTCAAGAAGCAACAGTTAGAACTGGACATGAAACAGCTGACTGGTTCCAAATTGGGAAAGGAGTACATCAAGGCTATATATTGTTACCCCACTAATTTAACTTATATGCAGAGTACATCATGAGAAATAATGGACTGGATGAAGCACAAGCTGCAATCAGGATTGCCGGGAGAAGTATCAATAACACCAGATATGCAGACAACACCACCCTTATGGCAGAAAGCAAAGAAGTAAAGAGCCTCTTGATGAAAGTGAAAGAGGAGAGTGAAAAAGTTGGCTTAAAACTCAACATTCAAAAAATGAAGATCCTGACATCTGATCTCATCACTTCACAGCAAATAGATGGGAAAACAATGGAAACAGTGAGAGACTTTATTTTGGGGGGCCCAAAATCACTGCAGATGGTGACTGCAGCCATGAAATTAAAAGACACTTACTCCTTGGAAGAAAAGTTATGACCAACCTAGACAGCATATTAAAAAGTACAGACATTACTTTGCCAACACAAGTCTGTCTAGTCAAAGCTGTGGTTTTTCCAGTAGTCATGTATGGATGTGAGAGTTGAACTATAAAGAAAGCTGAGCATCAAAGAATTGATGCTTTTGAATTATGGTGTTGGAGAAGACCCTTGAAAGTCCCTTGGACTGCACGGAGATCCAACCAGTCCATCCTAAAGGAAATCATTCCTGAATATTCATTGGAAGGACTGATCCTGAAGCTGAAACTCCAAAAATTTGGCCATCTAATGTGAAGAACTGACTCATCTGAGAAGACTCTGATGCTGGGAAAGATTGAAGGCTGGAGTAGAAGGGGATGACAGAGGATGAGATGGTTGGATGGCATCATCGACTCAATGAACATGAGTTTGAGTAAACTCCAGGAGTTTGTGATGGTGTTCTGTAGAACCCTGGCCTAGTGTTCTGGAGTCCATGAGGTTGCAAAGAGTTGGACATGACTGAGCAACTGAACTGACTGAACTGAATGTCCCCATCTCTTCAAAAAGTGTATTTGTATTAGCCCTACTGATATCATCAACTGGGTTCTTAAAATTCTGAGAGATACAAAGAATGTGAAAATGCTCAGGTAACTTAATAACTGCAAATGACTATAGAGAATATGAATCTCTTCAATATGTGTATTTATGTAGGAGAGAAAACTTCTTCCCTAATTTTTATTAGTTCAATTTCGTTTTCTTCCCACCCTGTTTGAGAAGGAAAAGGAAAAAAAAAAGTTTGATAAGATGATAAAACTAGAATAAATATAGAGACATCGCTGTGTCTCTAGGAGCTGAGAGAGATGATAGAAATCGGATTTGATAAGTCAAATGACCCTCTTGTTATCATTAACAGAAAGATGACTCTTGCTGTTCCAACCAAGATACATTCTATAACACTGTTAGATTGTTGTTTTTTTCAGTCGCTAAGCCATGTCTTTGCTACCCTGTGGACTTGGAGCCCACCAGGCTCCTCTGTCTTTGGGATTCTCCAGGCAAAAATACTGGAGTGGGATACCAAACTCTTCTCCAGGGGATCTTCCCAACCCAGGGATTGAACCCTTGTCTTTTATGTCTCCTGCATTGGCAAGCGGATTCTTTACCACTTACATCATCTGCATATCTGACATATCTGAGGTCACTGATATTTCTCATGGCAATCTTGATTCCAGCTTGTGATTCATCCAGCCTAGCATTTTTCATGATGTATTCTGCATAGAAGTTAAATAAACAGTGTGACAATATACAGCATTATTGTACTCCTATCCCAGTTTTGAACCAGTCATTTGTTCCATGTAAGGTTCCATATGTGGGTATGTGTGTGTGTATACATTCTTTATTCAGATAATTTTTCATACAAGTTATTATATAATATTAAGCAGAGTTCCTTGTGTTTTACAGTAAGCCCTTGTTAATTATAATATTTTTTGTATAGTAGTGTGTATATGTTAATCCTGATATATCACTTCCCCCAAAGTTCCCCTTTGGTAACCATAAGTTTGATTTTGAGATCTGTAAGTCTGTTTCTGTTTTATAAATAAGTTTATTTGTATAATTTTTAGATTCCACATAAAAATGATATGATATTTGTCTTTCTCTGTCTGACTTACCTCATTTAGTATGATAATCTCTAGATCCATCCTGCAGGTGGTTTTATTTAAATTTTTTATGGCTAAGTAATACAGGCAGTGGCACTCCACTCCAGTACTCTTGCCTGGAAAATCCCATGGACTGAGGAACCTGGAAATCTGCAGTCCATGGGGTTGCTGAGGGTCGGACACGACTGAGTGACTTCACTTTCACTTTTCACTTTCGTGTATTGGAGAAGGAAATGGCAACCCACTCCAGTGTTCTTGCCTGGAGAGTCCCAGGGATGGTGGAGCCTGATGGGCTGCCATCTATGGGGTCGCACAGAGTCGGACACAACTGAAGCGAGTAGCAGCAGCAGCAGCAGCAGTGTGTATATGTACTGTGTCTTCTATCCATTTTTCTGTCTATGGACATTTAGGTTGCTTCCATAACTTGGCTATAGTAATTACTGCTGCAGTGAACATGAGGTGCATCAAGATACCCTTTCTCATTCACCTGTGCATGCATGTGTGCTAAAATGTGTCTAACTCTTTGTGACTCCAAGGAGTGTAGCATGCTAGGCTCCTCTGATCATGGAATTATCCAGGCAAGCATCCTAGAGTGTTTTGCCATTTGCTTCTCCCCTGATCTTCTTGACCCAAGGATTGAAAACATGTGTCCTGCCATTGGCAGGCAGATTCTTTACCACTGAGCCACCTAGGAAGCCCTCTCAATTGCTTAGGTCTCATCAAGGTATCAGTGATAATTACCTGAGCTATCCCAGCTAATGAATTAACTCAAAACCATGAGGGTGAAAGTTATGAATAAATTTAACCAAAGATGTTTAAGGGCTCCACATGAAAAATAAATTAAAAATGCCTGAGAGAAATTAAGAATATTAAGTTAATGGAAATATATACTATGTTAATGATTGAAGTTTTAATATTTTTATAATTCTCAAAATGGTATATGCTGCTGCTGCTAAGTTGCTTCAGTCATGTCCAACTCTGTGCAACTCCATAGATGGCAGCCTACCAGGCTCCCCTGTCCCTGGGATTCTCCAGGCAAGAACATTGGAGTGGGTTGCCATTTCCTTCTCCATTGCATGAAAGTGAAAAGTGAAAGTGAAGTCGCTCAGTCGGGTCCGACTCTTAGCGGCCTCATGGACTGCAGCCTACCAGGCTCCTCCATCCATGGGATTTTCCAGGCAAGAGTACTGGAGTGGTTTGCCATAGCCTTCTCCCAAAATGGTATATAGATACATCCAAAACAATTTCAGTCAGAATTTCAGCATATATTCTGTAGAAATTTCCAAAATGTTTCTAAAATATATATAAAAAATTAAAACTTAGAACAGTTAATATATTCTTGAAAAGAAAGGAAAAATTTAATGATCTAAGCTACATTGTAAGACTTAGTATAAGGATTTATAATATGAAATGAAGAAAAAGCAGTGTAAAAATAGGAATGCAGAGAGAGTCCAAAATGTACCAACACATATATAGTCAATTGACTTTTGACCAAAGAGCTAATATAATTCAATGTGGAAAGGATGGTCACTTTTACAATAAATGGTTCTGTAAAAAAATGGCTATAGGAAACTAAGTGAACCTCTAGCCCTGCTTAACATCTGTGCACTGAAATATTAACTCAGTAGATTTAGATGCTAAAACCTTACACATCCCAAAGAAAGGAGTGGTCCTTATTGAAGTCCTGGGAGATAATCTTTCTGCTTTTGGACTATCTTGACTCCTAGGAGAATCTTTTGTATACCTGAATAACATATGCTAATGGTGTTATTTATGGAGAACACATTAGGCTGTGGTGTATATGTTTGACCTCTGAAAGGGCTAGAAATTGAGTAGCTAAGGCCAGTCATGCAGGTTCACCATACTCATAAGACTGACCCTCAATAAACTCCCTGTATTTTAAGGCTTAGACAAGCTTTTCTGGCTGTCAATACTTACTGCATATTTAAAACACATCTTCCCTGGGAGAATTAAATGATGTTCCTGTGGTTTCAATGGAAGAGGACAACTGGAAGTCTCTCCCTGGTCTCTCCCTAACTCCTCACTTTATAATTTTTCTTTGCTTATTTTAATCTAAATCATGTAATTATAGTTGCAACTGGTAACATAACAGCTTTTCTAACTTTTATGACTCCTTCATGAAAATCACTGGATTTGTAGGTGGATGTGGGGACTCCTTGGAGAAGGAAGTGTCAACCCGCTCTGATGTTTTTGCCTGGAGAATCCCAGGGACGGGGGAGCCTGGTGGGCTGCCATCTATGGGGTCGCTCAGAGTCTGACACGACTGAAGTGACTTAGCAGCAGTGGGGACTCCTACGTAACACCATACACACCATTAATTTAAATGGATGATGAACTAAACATAAAAATAAAAGCATTAAACTATGGATAAAACCTGAAAATATTTAAACGATAGAATAGGCAAATGGAACATAGATAGACCCACAAACACTAACCGTAAAGGAAAACAAAATCAATTGAAGTTCATCAAAATTAGAACCTTCTGCTCTTAAAAAGATACCATTCAGTTCAGCTGTTCAGTCGTGTCTGATGCTTTGGAACCCCATTGACTGCAGCACGCCACTCTTCCCTGTCCATCACCAACTCCTGGAGCATGCTCAGACTCATGTCCATCCTGTCGGTGATGCCATCCAACCATCTCATCCTCTGTCGTCCCCTTCTCCTCCTGCCTTCATTCATTGCCAGGATCAGGGTCTTTTCCAGTGAGTCAGTTCTTCACATGAGGTGGCTAAAGTATTGAAGTTTCAGCTTCAGCATCAGTCCTCCTGATGACTATTCAGGACTGATTTCCTTTAATATGGACTGGTTGGATCTCCTTGCTGTCCAAGGGACTCTCAAGAGTCTTCTCCAACACCACAGTTCAAAAGCATCAATTCTTTGATGCTCAGCTTCCTTTATAGTCCAACTCTCACATCCATAACTACTGAAAAAACTGTAGCCTTGACTAGATGGACCTTTGTTGGCAAAGTAATGTCTCTGCTTTTTAATATGCTGTCTAGGTTGGTCATAACTTTTCTTCCAAGGAGCAAGTGTCTTTTAATTTCATGGCTTCAGTCACCACCTGCAGTGATTTTGGAGCCCCTCAAAATAAAGTATCTCACTGTTTCCATTGTTTCCCTATCTATTTGCCATGAAGTGACAGGACTAGATGTCATGATCTTAGGTTTTTGAATGTTGAGTTTTAAGCCAACTTTTTCACTCTGCTCTTTCACTTTCATCAAGATTAGAAACTTCTGCTCTTAAAAGGATACCATTAAGAAATAGAAAAACAAGACAAAAACAAAAATGTAATCAGTAGAAAATTGTTAATATACATCTGACAAAGGACTTCTGTTTAGAATATATAAATAGCCCTTAGAACTCAATAATAACAGGGTTAACTCATTTTTTAAAAGAAAAATATTGAACCTAATCATTATAAAAATATATAAGTGAAGAAAAGTGAAAATATATATAAGTGGTTTTAATAGAATTTTAATTCATAATTGCCAGACAATAAAATATCTATCAAGTGATTTTTATATTTTTAAAAAATATGACACATTTGTATAAATGAAGAGTACTATATTGGTGCATGTGTGAGTGTTCAGTTCAGTTCAGTTGCTCAGTCATGTCCGACTATTTGCGACCCCATGAATTGCAACACGCTAGGCCTCCCTGTCCATCACCAACTCCCGGAGTTCACTCAAACTCACATCCATCAAGTCAGTGATGTCATCCAGCCATCTCATTCTGTGTCATCCCCTCCTCCTCCTGCCTCCAATCTCTCCCACCATCAGAGTCAACTCTTCGCATGAGGTGGCCAAAGTATTGGAGTTTCAGCTTTAGCAGCATTCCTTCCGAAGAACACCCAGGACTATTGTCCTTTAGAATGGGCTGTTTGGATCTCCTTGCAGTCCAAGGGACTCTCAAGAGTCTTCTCCAATACTACAGTTTAAAAGCACCAATTCTTCGGTACTCAGCTCTCTTCACAGTCCAACGCTCACATCCATACATGACTACTGGAAAAACCATAGACTTGACTAGACGGACCTTTGTTGGCAAAGTAATGTCTCTGCTTTTGAATGTGCTATCTAGGTTGGTCATAACTTTCTTTCCAAGGAGGAAGCATCTTTTAATTTCATGGCTTCAGTCACCATCTGCAGTGATTTTGGAATCCAAAAGAATAAAGTCTACCACTGCTTCCACTGTTTCCCCAAATATTTCCCATGAAGTGATGGGACCAGATGCCCTGATCTTCATTTTCTGGATGTTGAGCTTTAAGGCAACTTTTTCACTCTCCTCTTTCACTCTCATCAAGAGGCTCTTTATTTCTTCTTTAGTTTCTGCCATAAGGATGGTGTCATCTGCATATCTGAGGTTATTGATAATTCTCCCGGCAGTCTTGATTCCAGCTTGTGCTTCTTCATTCCAGCATTTCTCATGATGTACTCTGCATAGAAGTTAAGTGTTAAGTTGCTTCAATTATGTCCAACTCTTTGATACCCTGTGAGCCATAAACTACTAGACTCCTTTGTCTGGGATTCTCCAGGCAAGAATGCTTGAGTGGGTTGCCATGCCCTCTTCCAGGGGATCTTCCTGACCCAGGAATTGAACCCATGTCTCTTACATCTCTTGCATTGACAAGCGAGTTCTAATCTAATATTTATATGATATTATGGATGAGTCGCAAAAACACTATACTGAGCAAAAGAAGCCAGATGAAAAAGAGTATAAACTATATAATTTTATTTGCATGAAGTTTAAGAACATGAACATTTCTTGTATATTATGTATATGATAGAAATCAAATTAATAGTTATCTTGGTCAGAGATTGGGGTAGTTGATTGCAAGGAGATTCAATAAATTATTTTGAGTTATATTACTTTACATTTTGATTAAGGAAGTATACTTCTAAATTACTCCAAAACTAAGTTTTCTAAACTTCTTCAACTTTACACTTAAAATGCGTGTGTTTTATTCTGTGACTTATAGCCCAGTAACGTGAATTGAAATACTTATATACCCTTCTCTATAAATGCACATAACTCTATAACATGAGATACTGGTGCCATTATTACTAAATAAGGTAAAGTTCAAGACAAATACATACACAATAAAATGAATCCAGAATTATTTCATTTATTCATAAAAATGAATCCAGAGTTATTTCATTTATTGATAAGAATTATTACACAAAATGTAACTGTGTCATTAATATGTTTATCACTTAAAAATCATATTTAAAATGTTAACAAATATTTGAATATTTCAAAACAGAAGTTGACAGATATAATAGAGGCCAACTTTAGAACTTGTCTCTCAAACTTTGACAGATCAAGGATGTAAAATAAACATATATATATATATATATATATGGAAACATATGCATTATAAGATAGATTTAATAAGCAAGTGTTCATTGAAATTGTGCAGAAAAATCATTTCTTGTATTGTAATATACATCTTATTAACTGGATAAATGATAGAGAAAGCAATTTGAAAAGTAAAAATGCTATTCTAAATATCAGTTCTCATAGGCCTAGTGAGTGAGTGAAGTGGCTCAGTCATGTCCGACACTTTGTGACCCCATGGACTCTAGCCTATCGGGCTCCTCCATCCATGGGATTTTCCAGGCAAGAGTGCTGGAGTGGATTGCCATTTCCTTCTCCAGGGGATCTTCTGGACCCTGGAATCAAACCTGGGTCTCCTGCATTGCAGGCAGATGCTTTACTGTCTGAGCCTAGAGAAAACTCAAATTGTTATTTCATATTTTTAACATGTGGTTATCCTTGTGACTATATCTCAGAAATTTGAGATACAATCAACATGGTATTCATCAGTGCAGTTCAGGTGCTCAGTCAAATGCGACTCTTTGCAGCCTCATGGACTGCAGCACGCCAGTTCTCCCTGTTTATCACCAACTCCCAGAGCTTACTCTAACTCATGTCCTTTGAATCGGTCATGACATCCAACCATCTCATCCTTTGTCGTCTCCTTCTCCTCCAGCCTTCAATCTTTCCCAGCATCAGGGTCTTTTCCAATGAGTTAGTTCTTCACATCAGGTGGCCAAAGTATTGGAGTTTCAACTTCAGCATCAGCCTTTTCAATGAGTATTCAGGAATGATTTCCTTTAGGATAGACTGGTTGGATCTCCTTACTGTCCAAGGGACTCTCAAGAGTCTTCTCCAACACCACAGTTCAACAGCATCGCTTCTTCGGCACTCAACTTTCTTTATAGTCCAACTCTCACATCCATACATGACTACTGGAAAAACCATAGCCTTGGCTAGACAGACCTTTGATGACCAAGTAATGTCTCTGCTTTTTAATATGCTGTCTAGGTTGGTCATAACTTTTCTTCCAAGGAGCAAGCATCTCTTAATTTCATGGCTGCAGTCACCATCTGCAGTGATTTTGGGATCGAAAAGAATAAAGTCTACCACTGTTTCCGCTGTTGCCCCATCTATTGCCATAAAGTGATGGGACCGTATTATGGTATTTATAATAAAATGTGAATGTTTATATGATATTACTGAGGTAAATATTACTAGGCAGTTTGTAAAACTTGAGACCTTGGTCGTGTTTTCAGTAAACATCCTGCTCCCTTGTCCTGAATTCCTGGAATGTGTCTTTAGTCTGATAAATTATTGGCACTCAGATCCAGAAAAGGTCAGTGATTAAATTCTGTTCCATATGCTAGAGGGAAAAACAGCTAGTGCTCGTTAATCTTAAACCCATACATCTAGTCTATGGTAAAATGGCCAGAGGGCATGAAAAATAATGTTGACTTAAACCAAGGATCAAGAGAAGTCATAAAGATGTTAAGTATCTTGACCTTTAAATTGGTTGCTTAGAAATAATATGATTTAAGGAAGGATATAAAAACTGCTGTAAATCCTACCTTGGGGGTCTTTTTACCCCTTCTCAGTGTCTATGCTGAGAGCTTTGTACTTTCCTCCTCTTTAATAAATCCTATTGGCTTGCTACCATGAGTGTTTGCATGTTTGTGGATCCCATTCTTTGACTCAGTGGACAAGAACTTGGATTCTGTCTCATCACCAAAAAAGAATAAAAAAGAATAAAAATACACTACTTTTGGCTCAGACGGTAACGCGTCTGCCTGCAATGCGGGAGACCTGGGTTCGATTCCTGGGTCGAGAAGATCCCCTGCAAAAGGAAATGGCAATCCACTCCAGCACTCTTGCTGGGAAAATCCCATGGACGGAGGAGCCTGATAGGCTAGTCTGTGGGGTCACAGAGTCAGACATGACCGAGCAACTTCACCTTCAGCTACAAGTTATATGAAAAAATATGGTAAAATTAGTATTCTCTTCTATAAATTGACAAAATCATAAAGGAAAATTCAAGTACAGCTACAGTAGAAAGCATGGAAACCGAACATGTGAATTGGAAATAATAAAATTGTTTTTCTTCAGGAAAATAATCATCACTAAGCTAGATAATTTTCTAGTAAAGATGTCAAGGAAATAGTGCAGTTCATAAAGATAGGGTACAGGGATACAAATATAAATATTAAAGATATTTTAAAACTGTAAAAGAGCACCATGCTTGCTTAGAATAAAAAAGTATAATATCTCAGATTTGGTCTTCACATTTAGCAAAGTATAAATCATCAAGTCTGTATCTGTAAAATTAAAGAAAAAAAAATCTGTGATAAAGAAAGCAAGCAAGTAGTTAAAAATCAATTTCCACCCACAAACAGATAACTCTCCACACACACTTAGAAAAAAGTATTACTTATGTATATAAGTAAATGCCTGTATATATCAGTCATCTGGTACCAAAGTTATATTAGGGTTTCTTTTAAGAAATAAATAACTCAGATGATCTGCTTGTAACCTTTTCTTTGTAAAACCCTTCAGTGGACTTCCATTGTACTTAAAATAAAACTCATCTTACAGTGAACCTAAAAACCCCGATTTTTTTCTCTTGTCTTTCTCTCTGTCCTCTTCCTGAAGTCAGTCTATTCTTGTACAACAAACTCTAGCCCACTGACACTTTATTAGGTCCAGTTGCCACCTCTCTGTTTTTCACACAGTATTCTCATTATTTCTCTATAATGTTTAATAAAATTTCAGGATGGCCATATATTGCTAGGGACTGGACCATATTAAATTATTAGAAACTTCCTTTATACATAGAGATATTTGCCCGCTCATCCTAGTTCTTATCCATCTAGCTCTGTGGTGTCCTAAAAGCAGACTTTCACAAGAAGCCAGCAAGGGACTTACTTGCATTCTGGTTTCAGATTGCCTGTAGAGAAGAAAGTGGGTTGTAGGAAATTGAGGCAGGGGATTTATCCCACTGACTTACTGTATGCAGTGTCATTGTTGGCTGGCTACATCTCTCTAATAAGAATCACTTCTCTTGCCAAACTGTCTTCATGTAGCTACCTTTATTTTCTTTCCTCTTGACCATTCAAGCTTTGCATTCTACCCACTGTTACTAATTCTCAGGATTCTATACTACTTTTTGTTGGTTTCCTTAACTGACCACAATTTCAAGATAGTCTGTTTATTAATCTCTCCCCAGCTGTCAAGTTTGGGCCTATGGCCAAGTTATAACCTGAACAAATGAAATATAGATGGTGAATTAAGTAATAATTTAATATTAGAACACAAATTATTACATTTTGACAAAATAATGGATCAATTAAAATTAACACATGAATAGATACTAAAGACATTTTTAAAATTCAAACTAGTATACCTACTAGAAACTGTTAACAGAATAAGAGTTATAGAATTTTTCCTTCATATGATAAGAAGAGATATTAGAAAAATGTAACAAGTAAGCATTATTAACATTAGATTGGAAATAGTCTCATGAATTTTAAGAATAATTTTTAAATGGATACTACTATCATTATTTTTGAAACACATTTAGAAGTAATCTTCAGTTATATCCAAAAAGTTAACAAAATAATAGTTCATTTTGAAAGGTGAGTAGTTTTCACCATTTGCCAATTAGATAGTGTTTCACCTGGGAAATGCAACAAAAGCAGCTGCAAAACCATCTTACACCAGTCAGAATGGCTACGATCCAAAAGTCAACAAGCAATAAATGCTGGAGAGGGTGTGGAGAAAATGGAACCCTCTTACACTGCTGGTGGGAATGCAAATTAGTACAGCCACTATGGAGAACAGTTTAAAAAATTGCAAATAGAACTGCCTTGTGACCCAGCAATCCCACTGCTATGCATACACACCGAGGAAACCAGAATTGAAAGAGACACATGTACCCCAATGTTCATTGCAGCACTATTTATAATAGCCAGGACATGGAAGTAACCTAGATGTCCTTCAGCAGATGAATGGATAAGAAAGCTGTGGTACATATACACAATGGAGTATTACTTGGCCAATAAAAAGAATACATTTGAATCAGTTCTAATGAGGTGGATGAAGCTGGAGTCGATTATACAGAGTTAAGTAAGTCAGAAAGAAAAACACCAATACAGTATACTTACACATATATATGAAATTTAGAATGATGGTAATGATAAACCTGTACGCAAGATAGCAAAAGAGACACAGATGTATAGAACGGCCTTTTGGACTCTGTGGGAGAGGGAGAGGGTGGGATGGATTGGCAGAGTGGCAGTGTAACATGTGTGATATCATAAGTGAAACGAATCACCAGGCCAGGTTTGATGCAGGATGCAGGATGCCTGGGACTGATGCACGGGGATAATCCAGAGAGATTTGGACGGGGGAGGAGGGGGTCGGGATTGGGAGTTCATGTACACTCGTGGCTGATTCATGTCAATGTATAGCAAAACGAATACAGTATTGTAAAGCAAAACAAACTAAAAAATGCCTGGGACTGATGCACGGGGATAATCCAGAGAGAGGGTGTGGGGCGGGAGGGGGGAAGTGGGGGTCAGGATTGGGAGTTCATGTACACTCGTGGCTGATTCACGTCAATGTATAGCGAAACGAATACAGTATTGTAAAGCAAAACAAACTAAAAAAAAAAATTAATTTAAAAAATAAATGAAAAAAAAAAAACCTGAAGCAGGAAAAAGTAATCAATAAATCCAAGGACAGAACTGGTAACAAAACTAGCTTAAAATTCAACAATTTTCTCATATACTCATAAAAAGCTGGTTAAGAAATATAAGGTTATCACATTTGCAATAGCAATCAGTAAAAGGAATATTGTATAGAACCTTATTTTTTTCCCAATAAACACTTGAGAAACTATTTGAGAATATTTAAGACTATGGATTGAAGAGGGATGAAGAAATTCCAGAGATTAGGAAATAAAAATAAAAAATGGAGATGGAATGATTTTGTAAACAATGAAGCACTAAATTTGAACCACAGAAGTTTCTCCACAAGATCACGAATCTTAGAAATTAGAGGCTATTTCCCATCACGTGTTTCAGAATGAGAATGTAACATCTAATTTATGATAGGCGTTAAATTTTTCTTTGTTGAATGAATGATGCATATGAATGAGTAGTTGAATGAATGAATGCATGCATGCACAATGAAAGAGTGGCTGATGCATCAGATGTTTAATTTCCAGTTTAAATTTCCTTTTCCTGAAAATGGAAATTGCATGTAAAATCACTTATTGCATGAACACTTGAGATTGTACAGCTCTACCAAAAATGGAAAGGAACTATAATGGTTGTTTTACTACTTCTGAATGTAAGTGCTTATCACTACGTTGAAATCAGGAAGTTCCCAAAAATGTAATGTGCAAGTTTCATATTTAGTAAGACTTTGAAAACAAAAATTGTTCAAACCCTGTACTCATTCCCAATTTCCCCTCAGGGTTCCTTTGGGAGTCCAGAGGCAGCTGGAAGCCACTGTAGATATCAGAGTGAGACAGTCAATTTGAAGTGAATGATGCTAAAAATAAAGTGAACGGTGGTACTACATGAAGGATTAGCCATAAAGGACTCAGACTTTTCTCAGAATTACAGTTATCTTTGAAAAACTGTTTGAACTGATACTATAAGCGGGAAGAAATTCTGACAACACATATAAGGGATTTTGATAGAGAGATTAACTATATTGGTTCATGAAACTCAGATATCTCGAGCATAGAAAAGGTTAGAGATTTTAAGTTTTATTAGAAATAAAACTTTTAAAATATCAGATCCAAGTTTGGTGAGAAATGAGACTTTTAAGAACCAATATTTAATTATTTATTATTAAGTCATAGGATGGAGTGAGATTTAACATACAAGCCAGTAAGTAAAATACATTTCAGAACTAGAAGGCCAGTTACAAATCCTGGCTGCAACATCTTAAGCTATGCAACCTCTGGTCTTGCTTTCTTTCAAATGTAAATGATAAAAGTAATAATGACACATTGGTTATATTAGAGCAGATGATTTGAACAACTGTGAAAGAGTAAAGACATGGTAAATGCCCTCTTTTTTAATTTATTTTTTAATTGAAGGATGATTGCTTTACAGAATTTTGTTGTTAAATGTCCTCTTTACGAAACAACATTGCTGCAAGGATTTTTGCATTCCAAAATGGCAACCCACTCCAATATTCTTGCCTGGAAAATTCCATGGAGAGAGGAGCCCTGTGGGCAACAGTCCACTGAGTCACAGTCGGGCACAACTGAGCGACTACGCGCACACACACACACATATTTAATATGATGGCATTGAAAAGAACTCTGGTTATCAGTTTTTGCCCACCAAGATTGTTTTTTTAATATAAATGTATTTATTTTAATTGGAGGCCAATTACTTTACAATATTGTATTGGTTTTGCCATACATTGACATGAATCCTCCACGGGCATACATGTATTCCCTATCCTGAACCGCCCCCACCCGCGACCTCCCTCTTGTTTGGAAAGACGCAGTCCCTTTTCATAGACTTGTCCCTTCCTTCCTTCCTCCATTCTTCATTTGCTCTCTCTGCATTCTTTTTTTCCCTACCCCCACTTGCGCAATGATTTAGCACCTGCTATGTACTAGATCCTGAGCAAAATATCCCTGCCCCCACTTCCAAAGACTCTCATTCACTCTCAAAAAGTAGCTTGGAACTTAATTCATCAGAGTGTAAAATTCTAGCATGTTCTTAAGAAAGCGATTTTAACCCTTGCATCTCCTCTACCACTCTTATAGATTTCTAGCTTACATTCTAAGCCCTTATAAGGCATGTATATTTGTTGTCATCATGTTTTAGTCACTATATCTGATGCTTAATTCTGAATATAGTTGTATCTATGCGTTAAAAGAAAATGAACAGGGCAATTGTCTGAACATTTAATAACAAGGGTAATATTGTGTCTTCTTATGTAAACATTTTATTTATGTTTCAGTGGCTGGAGAAATGGCTAACTTGAATGCTTTACAGACTAGACTTGTGTAAATGGTCGATTTCTGAATTCCAGTGCTCATTATCAGCTGTACGGCCCTGAGCAATTTACTTAACCCCTCTGTCTCAGGTCTCTTCAGTTCAGTTCAGTTCAGTCGCGCAGTCGTGTCCGACTCTTTGCGACCCATGAATCGCAGTACGGCCAGGCCTCCCTGTCCATCACCAACTCCCGGAGTTCACTCAGACTCACTTCCATTGAGTCCATGATGCCATCCAGCCATCTCATCCTCGGTCGTCCCTTTCTCCTCATGCCCCCAATCCCTCCCAGCATCAGGGTCTTTTCCAATGAGTCAACTCTTCGCATAAGGTGGCCAAAGTACTGGAGCGTCAGTTTTAGCATCATTCCTTCCAAAGAAATCCCAGGGTTGATCTCCCTCAGAATGGACTGGTTGGATCTCCTTGCAGTCCAAGGGACTCTCAAGAGTCTTCTTCAACACCACAGTTCAAAAGCATCAATTCTTCTGCGCTCAGCCTTCTTCACAGTCCAACTCTCACATCCATACATGACCACAGGAAAAACCATAGCCTTGACTAGACGGACCTTAGTCGGCAAAATAATGTCTCTGCTTTTTCAGGTCTCTTAAAGGAACAAAAAAGGTCAGAGGAAAGGTTCCTGAACTTAGAAGCTACTGTTAAAGTTAATGAATTAATACAAGAGCAAGAAATAGTGTTTGATACATAAAGAAGTGATTATTACACATTTTTGTGGATATATATGTTTGTATATATATGCCATTGTTATGTAGTTTTTATATATTAACTCTAAACTATGTAGATATTTGAGCAATAGTTAGCATATAGCTAAATACATATTTAGTGCTGAACACTTATTTTTCATTGAAATGAGGCTTCACTCATTTATTTCAGAAAGATTTCTTGACTGTCTACTAGGTCCAGGCTATGTATCTAGTGCTAGTGACACAGATATAAATAAACAAAAAAAAAGTGATAAGCATGGAGCTGTGACAATGCAGGATTTAATTCTGGGATCCAAACAAGAAAATCATGCATGTATAAATAAGACTCATTAATTAACTCTTTTTTTTTTTTTTTTTTGCACTTTAGCTCTAGTTTTCGTACAATGAGAAAGGACATAGATTAGGTAGAATGATCTACTGTGAACCAGCCAAATGCATGATATGAGGAAATATCCAGCTCTTGTTAATCTTCCAGAATATATTATTTTGCTATAATAAGTAGTTTCAAAGAATAAGTGAGATTACGTAGTAATGTTTTTCAGTTCACTAAAAAAGATCCATTATCAATGATAAATCAATATAAAATACTTTAGGAGAAATAGAATAAAAACATGTTTTGTAGTTATCAGGATTATTCTGGATGTAGAATTTGACACACATAAAAATGCATAATGGTAACTAAAACCCTACCTGTCTTCCCAAATTGCCATCACACACATAAGACTTTTCAGTGAAATCCATTAAGCAGGTCTATAAAGCGTTCTTAAGGAGAAATACTGGTTTTCAGTACATTTCTCAAATTGGGTAATTTTGGGGGTAATTCAAGAGTTTTGAAGTCATTAAGACTGCTTAGTCCAATTATATAGAGGCCATATCACAATTACTACATTAGATTTTCTTTTGTCTATCTTAAAATTAGTTTTTAGCTCTATTCTTCACAAGTATAAATATTAATAAAAACTAAATATTATTTTTCTTCTTTGGGGGCCTTTCTTTACATAAAAAATAAAATGTATTTATTGGCCACTCTATTTTCAATTTGTTGGTAATAAAATGGAATATTTATTGTGAAATGCATATTCATGAAATATATATCTGGTATTACAACTTGACCAAGTTTTTTAATATATTATCTGCCTTCTAAGTGTCTTTATAGAAAAGCAAGTATTTTTTTCTTTATAAGGTTATTTTCTTTGATTACAGTGCTATATTTTATTCTTTGATCAAATTGTATTTTTTTTTTTTCTGTCTGCTTTCATTTATCTAACACCCTGCTGTTTGCTTCACTCTCATTAAATGTTTCTGGTTTCTAGAGGGAAATAGGTTTTATTCACTTTGGTTTATTGTGATCTCAAGCTTGTTTTTCTTTTTCTCTTTACCTTTATTTTTCTTTTTGCTTATTGTATATACAGAAATTCTATATTTTGAACAGTGAAATGAAACAAAAGAGACTTTTCAAAGAGACCCCATGCTCCTAAATGAGAACATGTAAGTTAATGGCCATTCAATTCAGTGGAAAAATAAAGATAGTCCATCTACTAATTTTTCAAATACAATATATAGGGCAAGATCCACTTAATCACCTTTTGAGGTTTTGGAAGTGCAAATTTAGAAAATAGGGAGAGCAATTCCGAGTACTACAAAGCGAACTGGAAACATACAGAGAGATTCAAATTCCTGCACTGTGTTAGTGGTTCTGATTAAGATGTAGAAACTCACAAGAGCCCATTATGTCCACCATAATTATGGGGGCAAGTCTGATAAGCAGGAAAAATTATGTTAAAAACAAAGAATCAGAAAGCTGAACATCTAAACATAAAGTGATGATACTTCCTAGGAAAGAAGAGATATATAACTTTTTAACTCTGGTGGAGTGTTGGAAGAGAATTCTGCCACAGAGAATGATAGGGAGAAAAATGCCAAACTCTTACCACACTTTTAATAGCTATATGTATTCTGGCATGACAGATGAGAATCCTTCAGAACTCCAGCTGAGAACCAAGCCTGCAAAGAGCCATCAATTCTTTCCCAGTTCCTTTTCTGAATGCACTAGGGTAGCATATAAAGTCTGAGGGAGAAAAGAGAACTGGCAGAGATTCCGTCTGAGGCATGAGGAACCTTCATTCAGAGGTAAGGCACCAACCAACTGTATTTAAGGAAAACAGTGGGAGAATTCCAGGAAAATCTTCTGAGATACATTAACTCTTTCCTAAGGATATTGCAGGATCCCTTCAGGGTCTGGGAAATACATAAGAAAGAGGTCACCAGTTACAGAAAAAAAAAAAAAAAAAAAATGTCAGGATGAAAAAATGCAGAATCCTCCAGCATTCCAAAAAGATGGTATATGAGTTGTAAAACAAAAGGAGATTTCCTGTTTCAGAAACCTAGTAGCTGTGAAGTAGGGCATAAAGAAATATCCAGTCTTCCCAGAATAAATCCCTTGCTATGCTAAAGGAAAGGTACTGATCCTACCTTCAAAATATTTGAAGCCAGTGGCATAGTAAATCTAACTAAAGTGAAGACGCTCAGTCGTGTCCGACTCTTTGTGACCCCATGGACTACCAGCCTTCTCAGTCCATGAGATTTTCTAGGCAATAGTAATGGAGTAGATTGCCATTTCCTTCTCCAGGGGTTCTTCCCGACCCAGGGATTGAACCCGCATCTCCCACATTGTAGACAGATGCTTAACCATCTGAGCCACCAGGGAAGTCAATCAAATCTAACTAAAACCACCACAAACTCTATGTGCATCTCAAATACAGATCAAATTGAATTAGCTTTCATGATAGCGGCCTGAAAGGAAATATAAAGGGTCATGTACCTTCTTGGGGTTAAATTCTAAATGTTTCAATGTTTATTTTTTTAAATACACACTGTCTGATCTATAATAAAAAAAGTATGTTAGATAACAAATAAACAAAACAAGAAATTATGACTCCAAGAGAGTATATAGTATGAAATGAAAGTAGACATAGAAATAGCCAGATAGAAATATCACACTGAAATTTTAAAATTACAATGGCAAATAAATTAAATAACCCAACAGAAACTATGACCACATGCATGAACAGATGGGAAAATTGAAGACAGGGACACAAAGGGGAATGTTATGAATAAAAATAAGATACTAGAAATGAAAAACTCATTAGTGGGATTTACCATCTTATTAGTTACAATGGAGGAAGGCAACAGTGTTCTAGTTTTCTATTACAATGTAAGACTTATCACAAAGTTGACTGCCTAAAACAACATACATTTATTATCTCACAGTTTCTGTGAATCAGAGATCTGAGCACAGCTTAGATGAGTGCTCTGCTTAGGGTCTCACAAGACTGCAATAAAGATGTCAGAGACTTAGTGAGGAAAAGACCTGCTTTTATGCTTCCTTAAAATGCTGGCATGATTCATTTCTTGGCAGTTGTATGATTCTTGCAGCTTGTTTCTTGAAAAGCAGCATTCAGGGGGAGGAAAAGGGAGAAATAGACTCTAGCACAATGGATATTAAAGTCTTGTGTAATCACGGTAAACAAGTCACAGGTCCCACCTATACTCAAGGGAAGGAGATTACACAGAGATATGAATATCAAGAGGAAGAGGTCATGGGGCCAACTTGAAGTCTATGCATAATAGTCAACTTCAAGATGAGGTGATAGAAAATATCCAAAATCAAATATAAAGAGAAAGACTTTCAAAAGTTTAGAACAATGTTAAACTGCCCAACAAATGTGAAAAGTAAAGCTCCCAAAATGGAGGAGAGGGGATGAAAATGTATATGAACAGATGACAGCCAAAGCTTTTGAAATCTCATGAAAAACATTAATGCACAGGGGGAAAGCAAAACTCAGCAAACATCATACAGAGCCAACACAAAGATAAAGAAATCCATTCACATATTAATTAGTCGCTGAAAACCAAAGTTAAAAAAAAATCTTAAAATCAGGCACAGGGTGGAAAATGACACATTTCAATCTGGGAAAAAAATGATTAAGACTGGCAGTTAGCTTCTCATTGAAAGGAAAAATATAGGCCAGAAGACCATGGAAAAGTATCTTTAAAAAGCTCAAAGTAAAAAAAAAAAAAAATCTCATAACCTAGAATTTTGTAGAAAGTGAAAAGATACTTCATAACTGAAGGAGAAATAAGGTGAAATAAACACATTTTCCAGCTTGCCAGGTGGCTTTAGTGTTAAAGACCTGCCCTCCAATGCAGGAGACATAAATGGACTTGGGTTCCATCACTGGGTCAAGAAGATCCCCTGGAGTAGAGCATGGCAACCCACTCTAGTATTCTTGCCTGGCGAATCCCCATGGACAGAGGAGCCTGGTGGGCTACAGTCTATGGAGTTGCAAAGAGTCAGTCATAACTGAAATGACTAAGTACACACATAGGGACTGCAGCCCACCAGGTTCCTATGTCTATAGAATTTTCCAGGCAAGAATACTGAAAAGGGTCGCCATTTCCTACTCCATGCGATCTTCCCAGCCCAGGGATCGAATCCACATCTCCTGCATCTCCTGCATTGGCAGGTGGGTTTTTTTTTTTTTTAACCACTGAACCATGTTGGAAGCCCTACATGTTCTGTAAATGCTGTGAAATCAAAGGACAGGCAATGCTAATCTTTGGTGTTGGATATCAAAAATCCCATGAAGGCAAGGATGGGGATCAAGTAAAAGGAAACCTTCAGGGATGAGGAAAATATTCTGCATCTTGTTTAAGTTGTTTTACATTAGTATCTATAATTCTCAAAATTTATTAAACTGGATATTTAAGACCTGTGCCTTCTATTGCATGTAAATTATGAAAAATAGATAATAAATATAAAATAATAATAAAAATGTAAGAAATAAAACTTCTTAGCACTACCACTTATATACAGTTGTTTGGCAATTTATTTAATTTCTGTAGACCTCAATTATCTTCTCCATAAATCAAGGATAATTATATCTGCTTTACAAATTGGAAGCTCCTTTTTTCCCATGTATAAGCTATTGTGATACAACAGTACTTCAAATATCCATATTAGCTATTCAAAATGTCACTTAACTGGTTAATTAAAGGGATAAAGAATTAAATATATAATATATAAACAATGAAGAACATTCTAATGAAGATGTTTTAAAGTTTGTGAGTATATTTATAAAGAATTATTATCAAAATATAAAAATTTTAAATTTATAACACATGTCAATTTTTCTAATTATCATTCTTGAAAGTCCCACAATAACTTATTAAAATTGACTTAATTAGCATATTTATTTAGGGCTCTTCTGGGCCTTGCTTACTGTGCACAGGCTTTCCTTGGTTGTGGTGAGCAGGGCTCCTCCCTCGTTGCAGTTCACGGGCTTCTCACTATGGTGGCTTCTCCCAGTGCAGAGTACAGGCTTTAGGATGTGTTGGCTTCACTAGTGATGGCACACAGGCTTTGGTGCACAGGGTCAGTAGTTGGAGCTTGCAGGCTCTAGAGCACAGGCTCAGTATTTATGGTGCACTGGTTGATTGTCCCACGGCATGTGGAATCTTCCCAGACCAGGGATTAAACCCATGTTCCTTGCATTGGCAAGCAGATTGTTCTTTTTTAACTTTTAGTTTTATTTTGGGTTGTAGCTGATTAACAATGTTGTGATAGTTTCAGGTGAACACCAAAGGGACTCAGCCATAAATATACGTGTATTCATTCTGCCCCAAATCCCACTCCCATCCAGGCTGGCAGGCAAATTCTTAACCACTGGATTGCCAGGGAATTTTTCCCACAGTAACTTGAGGATGGAGAAAGCAACTATTCAGTTTTTTTCCAAGTTGGAATTAAATGACTGTCAGGCCAACTGGACTGAATTCTTGACACCTAGACACAGCTTTGTTGCATTTATTGATAAATTTGAGTTATCTTAGCTTTTCTAGGTGTTTGTGTGCTAATAGGTACAATTTTATTTTGATTTTTCAAACTCTTAGAGAACTTTCAAGGACTATAGATTAAATAAATTTGTCAGATTAAATAATGATGAGGAAATAATCACATGTAAGAAGGAAACCTTTGATTGATTCTGATGATAAATCTCAAACATTGAAATTAATACATCATGGTAAGTTTTATTCCTTTTTACTTGAGAAACTGAGGCACCGTTAAATGAAACAGTTAAAAAATAGTACAGAGAAATAACATAACACCCATAAACTGAAAACAAACTTATTTTTTTAACTTCTTCTTTCTGTTTTGTGGAAGGGACCATTTTTTAATTGTAGTAAATCATTAGTTTCAAGAATAAAAGAATTATCATTAAATTCTGTCTCTATTTGTTAGCTATTTGATCTCTTGCAAATTTCTCAAACTTGAGCCTCAGTTTTCTAAAATGAGAGTAATATATATTTATTTTGAGATTATAAACTATATTTTAGCACATTTTTAATTGCCAGGAATCAAAATGCATTTTAATAGCATTCAGTAATTAACTTCAGAATTATAAGAACATTGCAAACATAAGGCAGATAATTTCTTTATAACTCACACCCCGTTTCTCTTGGTGTTAATGTATTTTATTACCATGATATGTTTTTCAAAAGAGAGAAACCTTTGTATATTGTTCTTATCTAAAATACAGACTTTATTTGTATTTAACTAATTTTATACTAAATTTCTTCTTATCTTCCCTAATACAAAATTGGATAACAGATTGCAATAGCACATCATGCCTCCTGTAACATATTCTCACTCTTTCCTTAATTGTCATGACCTTGACGTTTTTGGAAATTATATTGTGTCTGCTGTCCCTCAATTTGAGGTGTTTTTTTTGTTGTTGTTGTTGTTTTTTAAGTATATGAAGGTTATTGGTTTGGGGAAAGAATATCACAGACATGAAATGTTACTACTCATCATATCGTATCATGTTATCAAACTAATATCATTGGTGATTTTAACTTTTATCATTTGGTTAATATAGTATATATTTCTGGTATTTAGATTCTAATCCAAATTTACTAATTTATTTTTGCTAAAATTTTTCAGCTTTGCCCACTGAGAACTCTTCTGGTCTGTGTCTTATTGATATGTCCCCAATCTTTTGTTTTTTAGTGTTTCTTGCTTTGGAACCTTACAAGATATTCTAAATTAATTGTTGTGTGGTTTTTTTTTTTTTTTTTTTTTTTTGCCTCAGCCTAGAATCTGCCTATTCTCTGTAGAGACTTAGTTTCTTTTATTGGAGAAAAGTACTTAGAGAACAGTGTGTTAAGTAGGTATAATTGTGGCTTTTGCGGTGTCACTATTTCTGGGCCCTTATCAGGACATTTTTCGTGGACTTTCTCAGAGGTAGAATATTTACTAACTCAAGGTACACATACCTGCTATCTGTCATCTTTCTCTCTCTTTCTCTGTCTATCCTAAACATGAACTCATATTCTCTCCAACTTATTCTAGTAACATAAAGATTCATTCAAACCTCTTTCTTACATACCTTAACTTCCCTCTCCAACAGCGAGAAGCTGGACCATCCACCAGTCCACCTTTTGTTAACTTGTGTATTAAACCCCAGGGCACATGTAATACAGCCTAGAATTGTTGATCCATGCCTCCATGAAAAGCTAATTTTCCAACCAGTGTACCATATTTATGTACAGTTCCTTTTTCCTTAAGTTGATGTATGAACACATGTTCACACAATACCCTGTGTGCCAATTTTTACGTCAAATTTATTCATAATTCCTTACATCTATAAATGTTTTAGATCCAAAATGTTTTTCAATTGGTAAATAGTAAAACTTACTGTGTCTTTACAACAGAATAAATGGTATTGATCAACAGAAAGCCTGAAGGATTAATTTGCATAGCTACTTAGGTGAATCTGAAATCTGTTTTACTGAGGGAAAGAAACCAAACCCAAAGAAAGGCAAACAAAATACTGATCTTTAGTTCAGTTCAGTTCAGTCGTTCAGTCGTGTCCGACTCTTTGCGACCCCATGAATCGCAGTATGCCAGGCCTCCCTGTCCATCACCAACTCCCGGAGTTCACCCAGACCCACGTCCATTGAATCCGTGATGCCATCCAGCCATCTCACCCTCGGTCGTCCCCTTCTCCTCCTGCCCCCAATCCCTCCCAGCATCAGGGTCTTTTCAAATGAGTCAACTCTTCACATGAGGTGGCCAAAGTACTGGAGCTTCAGTTTTAGCATCATTCCTTCCAAAGAAATCCCAGGGTTGATCTCCCTCAGAATGGACTGGTTGGATCTCCTTGCAGTCCAAGGGACTCTCAAGAGTCTTCTCCAACACCACAGTTCAAAAGCATCAATTCTTCTGTGCTCAGCCTTCTTCACAGTCCAACTCTCACATCCATACATGACCACAGGAAAAACCATAGCCTTGACTAGACGGACCTTAGTCGGCAAAGTAATGTCTCTGCTTTGGAATACACTATCTAGGTTGGTCATAACTTTTCTTCCAAGGAGTAAGCGCCTTTTAATTTCATGGCTGCAGTCACCATAAAAATAAAAATTAATTAAGAAACAAACAAACAAAAATAAACAGTATTGGATTCCCCATAAAAAATGTAGGATAATAATTTTATTTTGTTTATTCTGTAGATATTAAAGACACTCAAAGTGTTTGAAGTTGAAGAGGAGGTTTAAAACATTGCAACCAAAGCCATTAAAAAATCATGTTTATTATGATAGCAAGCACTTATACAATTGGTATTAGTTCTTGTTTTTCAGTCTCTAGTCGTGTCCAACTCTTTGCGACCCTATGGGCTGACACACGCCAGGCTTTCCTGTCCTTCACCATCTCACAGCTTGCTTAAGCTTATGTCCATTGAGTTGGTGATGCCATCTAATCATCTAGTCCTCTGTCACTCTCTTCTCCCTCTCCCTTAAACCTTTCTTCAATATACAGTATGTTAGGTGTTAGTCCTAACACACTGTATATATTAACAGTTTAATTCTCAAGACAACCCTGGTGAAGTAGATGCATTATTATCACAACAAATTTTAGATAAACCTAGCACAACTAAGTTCAGAAGATTCTAAGTTTCACAGAGCTATTAGTTATGAAGTTAAGCTTTGAGTTCTAAGCACAAGATTCAAAATCACACTTAGGTCTACATATAACAATATGTGAAAATTATTTTTACTCATCTAAGAGAAAAGAGAGATTGAAGAAATGGAGAGGGACATTTGTAAGAGTTTTCATGAAGCTGATCCTTGAGGAAAAAACAGTGTAATAGAAAATCAACTAAATCTTCACAAGTAGCTGGATACAAATCCCCACTTTTACATCTGGTAATGTTGCTATTTTGCATAGTTTATTTAATTTCATTGACCATGACTTATATGTTCTTCACAATGGATATGGTTTGAATAACTTGTAGGTCTTTTGTGAAGATTACAGATGGTAAATATGTATCATAAGTGCCATTTTCCTTTTTTCTTTCTAGCATCATTAATAAACCAATATTTTTAAGATGGGACAGTATAGGGAGGAGATAATAATTGGAAAAAACTCATCATAGACAATAGTGACCTGGAGTATTAATACTAGTCTAGATAAGTAGAAAACTTCCTAAGGAAGACCTTTATGATATAACTAAATGTTAGTTTGATTTCAGGTTTAGTGCATCTTCACTTTCCTTTCTGAAAAGTAATTTACCAATATGCACTTTTTAAAAATTTACACCTCTTATTGGAACAATTTCACATCTGGAAGTCAGGCGGGAGACCATGATCCTAAACATGATAAAAAATGTGGTGTTCATTATGACTTTTGAAATAATAAAGAAACAAATATGAACTATAGCTCAGTTCAGTCGCTCAGTTGTGTCCAACTCTTTGCGACCCCATGAATCGCAGCACACCAGGCCTCCCTGTCCATCACCAGCTCCCGGAGTTCACTCAGACTCAAATCCATTGAGTCCGTGATGCCATCCAGCCATCTCATCCTCGGTCGTTCCCTTCTCCTCCAGCCCCCAATCCCTCCCAGCATCAGAGTCTTTTCGAATGAGTCAACTCTTCGCATAAGGTGGCCAAAGTACTGGAGTTTCAGCTTTAGCATCATTCCTTCCAAAAAAATCCCAGGGCTGATCTAATTCAGAATGGACTGGTTGGATCTCCTTGCAGTTCGAGGGACTCTCAAGAGTCTTCTCCAACACCACAGTTCAAAAGCATCAATTCTTCAGTGCTCAGCTTTCTTCACAGTCCAACTCTTGCATCCATACATGACCACAGGAAAATCCATAGCCTTGACTAGATGGACCTTAGTTGGCAAAGTAATGTCTCTGCTTTTGAATATGCTATCTAGGTTAGTCATAACTTTTCTTTCAAGGAGTAAGCATCTTTTAATTTCACGGCTGCAGTCACCATCTGCAGTGATTTTGGAGCCCAGAAAAATAAAATCTGACACTGTTTCCCCATCTATGTCCCATGATGTAATGGGCCAGTTGCCATGATCTTCATTTTCTGAATGTTGAGCTTTAAGCCAACTTTTTCACTCTCCTCTTTCACTTTCATTAAGAGGCTTTGTAGTTCCTCTTCACTTTCTGCCATAAGGGTGGTGTCATGTGCATATCTGAGGTTATTGATATTTCTCCTGGCAATATTGATTCCAGCTTGCGTTTCTTCCAGTCCAGTGTTTCTCATGATGTACTCTGCATAGAAGTTAAATAAGCAGGGTGACAATATACAGCCTTGACGTTCTTCTTTTCCTATTTGGAACCAGTCTGTTGTTCCATGTCCAGTTCTAACTGTTGCCTATTTAAATAGTGATATATAATAGAATATTACACATGAAAATGTTTTTGAAAGATTACATGTCTTGTACTATAATTAAAACTGTCTTTTAAGTTATGTGGACACACGACTGTGCGACTGAACTGAACTGAATACAACAAAATGAAATTAAGACTTCAGAAAGGTATGGAAGAAAAAAAGACAAACATAGTTTTTAGTAAAAATCAAAAAGAAAAGTTGCCTTACTGATTATCACATCTCTTCTCCTGCTACCATTAATCTTAGTATTCTCTGATAAACGTGAATTATTGTTCTTGCTCAGAGTTAGGGAACATCATTCCATCACTCTTTCTATAGGACTAAATTTCACTGTACCTGCTTAGATAAAAATTTGCAGTCTCAAAGAAATAGAAACATTTCATGCTTTTCTTTATTCATATGATTTGTTTAATTAAAACAGTACCAGTTTAATTATAAAATCTTACTTTGGTTTATTTGCTTAAGATTTTATGATATAATACAACTTAAAACATCTTCTGATCTCATTATAATATTAAGATTATTTGAACTGTTATTTTATTTGAAACTCTGTTTAAACTTCTTTTTCTCACTTTGCTGTTTGATGTTATTTTGTATTTTTATCAGGTCTTCAAAAATCTCCTTTTCATCTTACAATATTCTAGAAGAGTAAAGTGTTATGGGTTGCACATCTGAAAGAAACTGGTAATATACTATTTAGCAAAGCAATTACTATGGTTTACAGCTACTCAGAGCTATCTTTGAAAGAATCTTTCAGCCTAACATGCCACAGACTGTGTTTTTCTTTTCTTTTTTTTTTTGCTTTTTTCTTTCATCTTCTACATTATTTTTTTCTGAACAGCCATACTCTAAATCAGTATAACAGCTGTTTAGTATGAATTTATATGTGGCTAATTTGTGTATTTGTTTCCCTGGGAGTGGAGTAACTTCTTTTTCAGCTTTTTTAATTTAAAAATTAAAATTTTTAAAATTTAATTAGTTATTTTCTTTCAGAGCTCACTGTAAGTGGAACATTGGACAGTATGATCTATATAAGAGCTCATTCATCCAATTTATGTTAATTCTTGAAAATACAGCTGGCCTTTGTATAGCTATTTGATTTGGGAAACACAGGAGACTGAAGTTCTTAGAAGAGGTTCAGTGGAAAATCCCATGGACAGAGGAGCCTGGTGGGCTGCAGTCCATGAGGTCACTAAGAGTCCAACACTACTGAGCGACTTCACTTTCACTTTTTATTTTCATGCATTGGAGAAGGAAATGACAACCTACTCTAGTGTTCTTGCCTGGAGACTCCCAGAGATGGGCGAGCCTGGTGGGCCGCCATCTATGGGGTCGCACAGAGTCAGACATGACTGAAGTGACTTAGCAGCAGTAGCAGCAGCAACAGTACACAATCCATAACATAGATATTCCCTTACAAATTGAAAGCATAAAATCAGATGTCAAAAGTGAGACTAAAATATGTTCTAAGTGTAAATGCAAATACATATCAAAATAATCAAATATATGTGGACATAATCATACTATATACAAAGTAATCTAAAAGATTATTCAGAGATATTATAATTTTTAATAGTGACTAAATAAAACTTTCCAAATATCTAAAAATGTGACAAAAATATATAAATACATATTTAACTATAATTTATGGAATAGTTATAAAATCCAGCCATAAAAATAGCCATAAAAACTACCTTATGAAGTGTTTTAAGAAGTTGGGGTATATTTGTAGTAAATTATAATAGTGTATAAAACAACCCCAACAGAATAATAACAGCCTTCTAAATGTACAAATAACTTTCCAAAGTAAGTCATGGAAAATAGTGATAAGGCATTTTTAAAAAAGGGTACAATAACCAATTTTGGCTCTTAAGCATGTTGTTGATTTTTACCTTTCTCTTTCTTTTTGTGAAAAAATTCATATTTACTAAATTTACTATGATGAGTATGTGATTAATTTAGAAGAGTAAAAGGCAAAAATTGTGATTTTAAGCCAGTAATACCTAAAGAAAATTCTCATTTTTTGAGAAGTGAGCAGAGGAAGAGGATAAGACTGAGTCTACAAAGTTAACAATTTCTCTGTAATTCCTGGGCTAATGAACTAATGTGATTCCCTCATCTTGAGATCCATGCCTCTTCCCATAGCTAATGGAATGGAATAAAGAAGACTATCCCTTCTTTCCTGGCTTCAGAAATACAGATGCAAGTTGAATACAGCTATACCTTCTAATGGGAAATAATTTCCACAATTCTATTTATACACTTATATTTAGAATGCAAGACAGATATTCTTCCTTAAAAAAGAAAAAAAAAAAGACAAAAGTTGAGACAATAAAATCAAAATTATCATAAGTATATCAGAACCATGTGCATGCATGCGTGCTAAATCGCTTGTCATGTCCAACTCTTTGTGACACTATGGACTGTAGGCCGCCCCCAGGCTCCTCTGTCCATGGGATTCCCCAGGCAAGAATAGTGGAGTGGATTGCCAACCCTCCTCCAGGGGATCTTCCTGACCCAGGGATCAAACCAGCATCTTTTATATCTCCTGCCTAGGCAGGTGGGTTCTTTACCACTAGAACCACTGTACTTTAATAAAAGCATAGTCTTCTGAAATTAAATATTCCAATGGTTACTGCAGCCATGAAATTCAATGACGCTTACTCCTTGGAAGAAAAGTTATGACCAACCTAGATGGCATATTGAAAAACAGAGACATTATTTTGCCAACAAAAGTCCCTCTAGTCAAGGCTATGGTTTTTCCAGTGATCATGTATGGATGCCAGATTTGGACTGTGAAGAAAGCTGAGCGCCGAAGAATTGATGCTTTTGAACTGTGGTGTTGAAGAAGACTCTTGAGAGTCCCTTGGACTGCAAGGAGATCCAACCAGTCCATTCTGAAGAAGATCAGCCATGGATGTTCTTTGGAAGGAATGATGCTAAAGCTAACTCCAGTACTTTGACCACCTCATGTGAAGAGTTGACTCATTGGAAAAGACTCTGATGCTGGGAGGGACTGGGGGCAAGAGGTGAAGGGAATGACCGAGGATGAGATGGCTGGATGGCATCACTGACTCGATGGACGTGAGTCTGAGTGAACTTCAGGAGATGGTGATGGACAGGGAGGCCTGGCGTGCTGCAATTTATGGGGTCGCAAAGAGTCAGACACGACTGAGTGACTAACTGAACTGAACTGAACTAATCCTAAATATTAGAATTGGGTTATTTTAAGAAAAAAAGGAGCACTAATATATCATTTACAGTTTCCATGCTAAACAGAACCCAATTTTAATCATGAACGTATGTGTGAAGGAATCTTTGCTGTTTCAAAGAATGATTCTTATTGCATAATACTCAGTGCAATAAAGCACATTTCATTTTCCAGTCAGGTGTAGTCTTTTGCTTTCAAGTCCATATGGCATAAATGAATTTACACCTGAAAACGTGGCAAAAACCGATTTCATGATTAATTAGTTTCTTTTAGAAACTCAGGTAAATGCTGGATGCCACACATTAAAATGGATAGACAATGACTGACAGAATAGAAAAACATGGGTGTGCATAAATTGTTTCTGACCTGATTTAAAGACTTAAACTGAAAATTTAACATGGAAATGAATATTATAATAATGTGTCATATCCATCATTCTCTCAGCAAGTGTAACATCATCAGGTTTTATCACAGCACGAGTACTGACATTATTTCATTAGGTTGAACCTTTGTTTTAGTCAAAGTATACGGTTCCTACAGGTTGAAATATTGTAGTTGTCTCTAAAACCCATCAGTTTTCATAGTATTGTCTGAATCTTTGCTACATTTTTGGGTATTTTCATGATCATATAAGGCTGCAACCACTAGACAAAAAGCACAGAATATTGAGAATGACTGCTTATTGGGACTTTAGATGTTGATAAAATCCTGAGAGTGATCTACTTCAATAACTTCATTTGTTAAATTAGAAAACTGAGGTTCAGAGGGGTTTATTTTAGTGCCTTGGTCACAAATGCTTCTTAACAGATTGATTTCAAAATCTGGATGTCCAGACCCCAGATTCATCCGACTTCTTAAAAAAATAACAAACCTAAAAAGTCCTTTCGTTATTCTCTTTAAAGAAACAGAGCTTCATATGAACATAAGTTGTCACATGCCATCTAAGTTGATAATTAAATTTTCTACATGCCAACATAAAACTGTTTCTAGTTCATCTGTAACCTTTCAATGTAGAACATTAATCATTTTTAAAAGACATTTTAAATGAAATTTATCTGTGTAAGTTATACATATATGACCTGTTTTTGTAATTTTGCACTAATATCTAAAAGTAGGAATTTTATTACATTCATTTTGTTACAACTTATAAAAATGCTGATGGTCTCTTACTTGGTGATGTAGTAAAATAGAAATAAAGAAAAATCATTCCAATATTTCATTACCAATTACCTCAGTACATTAAATTTAATTTTGTGGTGAATTTCATTTTCTTCCTTCCTTCCTTTCTCTCTCCCTCCCTCCCTTTTTTTTTTTCCTATCATTTATCTTCCACCAGGACTTCCCTCTTCCCTAGTGACTCAGAGTGTAAACGTGTGCATCCAATGTGGGAGACCAGGGTTTGATCCTTGGGTCGGGAATATCCACAGTAGCAGGAAGTGGTAATCACTCCAGTACTCTTATCATGGATGGAGGAGTCTAGTAGGCTACAGTACATGGGATTGCAAAGAATCACACATGACTTAGCAGCTTCACTTCTATCTACCTATTATCCATATCATCTATCATTTACCTGTTTACTGTCTAATTATCTATCAATCATTTACCTATTTGTTCATTCTTACAGTTTTTGCCTTTTTTCTTCAAAGTTACTCTTCAAAAATATTATTTTCTAGCTCATTTTCTATTCAATCATGCTCATTCAAACACTGCTGATGTTCAATGTGCAGAGAAAATGTAGGAAGTGGTAATCACTCCAGTACTCTTATCATGGATGGAGGAGTCTAGTAGGCTACAGTACATGGGATTGCAAAGAATCACACATGACTTAGCAGCTTCACTTCTATCTACCTATTATCCATATCATCTATCATTTACCTGTTTACTGTCTAATTATCTATCAATCATTTACCTATTTGTTCATTCTTACAGTTTTTGCCTTTTTTCTTCAAAGTTACTCTTCAAAAATATTATTTTCTAGCTCATTTTCTATTCAATCATGCTCATTCAAACACTGCTGATGTTCAATGTGCAGAGAAAATGCACATTTTGTTGGAATGAAACTACCAGGAAAAATAGCATGAAAGTCTTCAAAAAGAAACATCAATGCATAAATACAAATTAAAGGAGTATGTCAAGGCTGTATATTGTCACCCTGCTTATTTAACTTATATGCAGAGTACATCATGAGAAATGCTGGGCTGGAAGAAGCACAAGCTGGAATCAAGATTGCTGGGAGAAATATCAATAACCTCAGATATGCAGATGACACCATCTTTATGGCAGAAAGTGAAGAGGAACTAAAAAGCCTCTTGATGAAAGTGAAATAGGAGAGTGAAAAAGTTGGCTTAACGCTCAACATTCAGAAAATTAACATCATGGTATCTGGTCCCACCACTTCATGGCAAATAGAAGGGGAAACATTGGAAACAGTGTCAAACTGTTTGGGCTCCAAAATCACTGCAGATGGTGATTGCAGCCATGAAATTAAAAGATGCTTACTCCTTGGAAGAAAAGTTATGACCAACCTAGATAGCATATTCAAAAGCAGAGACATTACTTTGCTGACTAAGGTCCGTCTAGTCAAGGCTATGGTTTTTCCAATAGTCATGTATGGATGTGGGAGTTGGACTATGAAGAAAGTTGAGTGCCGAGTTGGACTGTGAAAAAAGTTGAGTGCCGAGGAATTGATGCTTTTGAATTGTGGTATTGGAGAAGACACTTGAAAGTCCCTTGAACTGCAAGGAGATCCAACCAATCCATTCTAAAGGAGATCAGCCCTGGGTGTTCTTTGGAAGGACTGATGTTAAAGCTGAAACTCCAGTACTTTGGCCACTTCATGCGAAGAGTTGACTCATTGGAAAAGACTGTGATTCTGGGAGGGATTGAGGAAGGAGGAGAAGGGGACAACAGAGGATGAGATGGCTGGATGGCATCACCGACTCAATAGATGTGAGTCTGAGTGAACTCCGGGAGTTAGTGATGGACAGGGAGGTCTGTTGTACTGCAATTCACAAAGAATCGGACATGACTGAGCGACTGAACTGAACTGAATATAATAGATTTTTAACAAATAAAATTATGGTAGTAAAATACTACCAGTGAAACTTATAAATTTGTAATGAATAGTGGTAATTTAGAAGAAGAATGTAAAGAAAAACACTGGAGCATAACATTACTGGCTAGAAATGTGTTCTTAACTATACCAAATATGGCTTCCCAGGTGGGACTATTGGTAAAAAAAAAAAAAAAAAAAAATGCCCATATAGCAGATAAAAGAGCTGCATATTTGATCCCTGGGTGGGGAAGATCCCTTGGAGTAGTAAATGGCAAATGACCCTAATATTTTTGCCTGGAAAAGTCCATGAGGCAGAGAAGTTTGATGGGCTTCAGTCCATGCAACTGCAAACAGTTGGACACAACTGAGCAACTGAGCACACACACACAACATTGCTGGCTGGAAATGGGTTCTTATTGTACAAAATTAAATGTTATTAGGCAGAGAAATATTCTTAACCTAAAATTCTTTATTGAATAAATGCATTTGGCATTCATTCTGGACATATGAAAGTCATTAATGCACATTAATCCTGCCTTGTGAGACAGAGAGATTACCACAGCAGATATACATGGAAGATCATTTAGTTTACAGCTCATAAAGCAATTAAAATGTATTTAGTGACTATAAGATATAGAACACTAACTTAGATGGATCATTAGTCTCATTTGATACACTAGTTTTACTTTTAGCATACTTTTGAAAGTGTCATTTTACCTCTTATACAATTCCCTTGGGATCATTCAAATCAGTTCAGTCACTCAGTCGTGCCCAACCCTTTGCGACCCCATGAATTGCAGCACGCCAGGCCTCCCTGTCCATCACCATCTCCCAGAGTTCACTCAAACTCACGTCCNGGCAGAGGATGTGATGGCTAGATGGCATCACTGACTTGATGGATATGAGTCTGAGTGAACTCTGGGAGTTGGTGTTGGAAAGGGAGGCCTGGCATGCTGTGATTCATGGGGTCACAAAGAGTCAGACACAACTGAGTGACTGAACTGAACTGAACACTGATTGAAACTACCCACCATGGCAGGCACCACAGTTACTATTTGCTTGAGTTGTTTTATGACAGGAGGTAAGGAACAAGGAACTAATAAACCACCACCAACTGGATGAGTTCAGGAAGGATCAAAATCGTGTCCGACCACCTCCAAGAATCCTTCTTGCTGACATTCATCTTGAATGAGCAATACATCAGGACTCTGAGTCAGAATGATTGGTCGAAGACATTGGGAAACATCCTATTACCTTAAATCCTGAGACTGTGAGCCATGTGGCAGAGCAGTTCTCCTGGGTTTCCTTACCCTGTGCTCTCTGCCTGAGCCCCCCTTCCTAATAAAATCTCTTACTTTGTCAGCACATGTGTCTCCTTGGACAATTCACTTCCAAACATTAGGCAAGAGCCCACTTTCAGCCCCTGAAAGGGGCTCCCCTTCCTACAACACTTTCAGTCAATATCATTTTGAACAGTTGAGTGGGTCACTAATTAGAAGGTTGATAGAGAGTGTTTAGTAATACTAGTAAGTAAACTCTTCATTTTCATTAGCATATTAAAAAAGAAAGTCTCCTTGATCCTTTTTTTTATTAATTTTTTTTTAGTTTGTTTTGCTTTACAATACTGTATTTGTTTTGCTACACATCGACATGAATCAGCCACGAGTGTACATGAACTCCCAATCCCGACCCCCACCTCCCCTCTCCCGACCCACACCCTCTCTCTGGATTATCCCCGTGCATCAGTCCCAAGCATCCTGCATCCTGCATCAAACCTGGACTGGCGATTCGTTTCACTTATGATATCACACATGTTACACTGCCACTCTGCCAACCCATCCCACCCTCTCCCTCTCCCACAGAGTCCAAAAGGCCGTTCTATACATCTGTGTCTCTTTTGCTGTCTTGCGTACAGGTTTATCATTACCATCATTCTAAATTCCATATATATGTGTAAGTATACTGTATTGGTGTTTTTCTTTCTGGCTTACTTCACTCTGTATAATCGGCTCCAGCGTCATCCACCTCATTAGAACTGATTCAAATGTATTCTTTTTAATAGCTGAGTAATACTCCATTGTGTATATGTACCACAGCTTTCTTATCCATTCATCTGCTGATGGACATCTAGGTTGCTTCCATGTCCTGGCTATTATAAACAGTGCCACAATGAACATTGGGGTACACGTGTCTCTTTCAATTCTGGTTTCCTTGGTGTGTATGCCCAGCAGTGGGATTGCTGGAGAAGAAAGAAGTTCCTCTGATTTTCTTCCATAAACGCAAGGCCAAATAGCCTTGAAAAATGTAAACAGCACTGTGTTTTCAGATCTGAATGAAAACACTAAATTCATTTTCATCAATCAAATTATAAGGTATTATCTACATGTTGAAGAGAAAATCTAAAGCCTATAGCTGAACTGTTTATTTTCCATTTTCAGAGATAAATTTAAGGATCATGAATTGCTCTCCAAAAAGCAGCCAAAAGTGGATGGGTAGATCTGTCATAAAGCACCTCATGCAATCAGTTGTACATGTCTGTGTACTTAAAGGCTCTTCCAATTTGGCTTAAGCAGGGATTCACTTTCTTGAGGCATGTTAGTCATTTAGCATGGCTGAATGACTGTAATTTTATTATTTTTTCTTCTTTTGGATTTAAAGTAAAATAGGTAAAATAAATATTGTAAAAGTGTTTTTTTTTTTTTTTCTTCTTCTTCTTTCTTGTCAACATAATATATCTGGGTAGTTTCTTAAAAAAAAAAAACAGACAAATCAAACAAAAGTAATTACATTAAAGTGAGATAATTGTTTTCAGCATAAGTTTACAGCCAACGTCAAAAGTACTCATTGAACAAGCTATTGTGTTACAAAGCAGTCCATAGAATACAAAATATATTGATTGTCCTGGGAGACTTTATATTTTAAATGCCATCATAAATTTAGTCCAATTATATAATGTAATCATTTGAGATGCAGGAAAAGAATTTGTTTTCTACTAACCAAATGCCTTAGTTTACTATCACTTTTCTCCTTACCAAATGTTTCTGTACTATAATATTTGTATATTGTGATTATTTTTGCATCTTTAGTATTTTTAATTTAAATAGAAACTTTTTAAGGCAAAAAATATCTTTGTATCTATTTTCCCAGAGAAATGTTATAAGACTATTTTGAAGATAAATATGATTGTATTCTGGTAGTTCAACTTTTCTCTCCTCAACACTCAGTAACGTAAACCTATTTTGTCAAGCTCTGGGGCAAGTGATACCATGAATTAGCAGCCCCTCTGCTTCTAAGGCATAAAAGACCTGAAAATGACAATTAAGAAACACCAGTGGGAAAAAGAATTGAGGTTTCCTTTAAACTGACAGACTAAGTTTATCAATGATAGAGCAGAGAAAAGGAAAATAATAATTCTATCTGATTTTATAGACTATTGCAAAATTATTTTGTAGCAGTCTCACATTAATTTTTAAGGAACTTTTAACATAATTAAATAACATAAATAGACTAAAACATATCAAGTAATCCAGTTTACTAGATATGTAACAGAAGTAGGTGTTTTATCAACGTTTAAATTTACAGATGAGGAAGCTGAAGCACATAGCAACTTTCTTGCCAAAGGCCACAGAAACTGCACAGTAAGCCCAAGACTAGAAGTCATGTCTTTTGCATCCTAAAGATTTTTTTCAAGAAAAATCCTCCTCAAATTAATAAACTGTTAATGATCTATTAATGAAAATTAACAAAATGAAAGCAATCATAGGATTTCCTTTAAGAATCTCTGTGATGAACAGAGACTGAAATCAAATGGATTGACCAGTATGATAATCCTGGGATAGCTCCTTGTGAAATGGTTTTCAACCCTCAATCTTTTTCTCAGGGACACTTGATTATAAGATTTAGGTGCTTAAAGTGAACAAGATGGAGCTACTTTCTAAGAAGAACTGCTTTTGAAGACCCTGTGCAGCTTAAATCTCATCATCAAAGCAGTGTGCTTAAGAAAGCAGAATCGGATTCCTGGACAGGACCTATAAATCTGCATGTTAAATAGACACTTAAAACTGATCCAGGTAATCCAGGGACCTCTAAATGGAGGTCTGTTTAGACTTTTGATTAGTTTAGGCAATTATTAAATGAAAGAATGTAACAAATGAGATAGGTATGTTATTAGATATCATGTAAGATAAACAAAGCCTTCCTTGGTGGCTCAGTCAGAAACAGTCTGCCTGCAATGTGGGAGATCCAGGTTCAATCCCTGGGTCAGGTATATCCCCTGGAGAAGGAAATGGCAACCCACTCCAGTATTCTTGCCTGGAGAATCTCTTGGGCAAAGGAGCCTGATGGGCTACAGACCATAAGGGTCACAAAGAGTCAGACACAACTAGTAACTAACACACACACACACAAACACACACACACACACACACACACACACACACACACAGAAGATAAATAAAAGTTTCATTTATCCACAGAATAGACTATTAGAGCAGAGTCCCCTGCACCCACATGGCCAGACCAGCTAGCCTCAATGCTGTCCTAAAGGCACAGTTTTTAGATGAAGGTTGCAGATTAATTTTCATGGCCCATTTAGTCCTTGGCTCTCTGCTTTCCCTGGCAACAAAGGGGCCAATTAGTGAAGATGGTTTCAGTACTTTTTTCAGAGACAAATCCCTTCCCAGGAGGGAATTACATAAGCCCACCAACATATTTTGAATAACATGAGAAATCAATTCTAGGAGGGGCCAAATATTCTCATTGTGGGTTGAAGGAAAACAAAGTCATTAATCTTTTGTGGATAAGTGAAAGGTTGGCCCATGTGGGTAGGGTCTTGGGCAAGATAGAATCAAACTTTTGCAAGGTGATATCACAAAGAAGGCAATGCTTTCTGTGTGTTTTAACTGTAATTAATGGTAACACTGAATTTTTGTACAATGTAACAATGTACCTAAATAATGTAGTATATATTTATTCAGGGCTATTATGATAACAACACAAAATGATGAAATCTGGCTACATAAAAGAGGAAACAAAATGTAATCTTTTACTCTAAATTTTCATAGCAATATTCTATAAAATCTTCACATTATGGAAAGCTTTTAATATATCACCCAACTTTCTAACTTTCCCATTGAAAGTGCATTTTTATTGAATTGCACTTAAATTATTTAGCTGTTTTTATGGGTATAAAGTAATCAGAAACATAATGTATCACACAGCTCCCCAAATGTTCCCAATGGATGTCTTTCTGCTAATTAAATGTACACCATTGTTAGGAGGGGAGAAAAAGGTTTGAGATTTATTTATCTTTTTCCTATCTCTATCTCTCTTTTTTTTTAAATTCTGTTACTTTCTTTAAAAAGAAAATTAAAGGTCAGTTGTTAATTAGCTACTTTTGAAAAGTACCATTAATATTATATAAATTGTTTTATACAAATCCAATTAAATTCTTAGGTCATATTGGAACTAAATAGATTACTTAATTTTCAGGGCACATTATGAAATGAAGTCTATAGGAGAAACTGATACAGGCACAGAGAAAGACTAAGGTATAAGAGGGTATGTGTGTAGAAAATCTTGGCTTCTCAGGTGCTACTAGTGGTAAAGGACCTGCTTGTCAGTGCAGAAGATTTAAGAGACCTGGGTTTAATCCCTGGGTGGAGACAATTCCCTGGAGAATGGCATGGCAACCCACTCTACTATTCTTTCCTGGAGAATCCCAAGGACAGAAGAGCCTGGCAGGATACAGTCCATGGGATCATAGAGTCAGACACAACTGAAGTGACTTAGGACTCATGCACGTTAAGAAAATCTATAGATTTTCTGTATATTTGTTCAAGTGCTAAATTCTACTGTGACTAAATAGAGGTGCACTGAATGCTTAGGTAATTCTCTGGGTTACTGCTGAGACCGATAACCAAAATTTGCCTTAGAGCTACCTCAGGGGTTTAAAAAATGAATAAATAAAGGATATGAGGGAAACAAATACATAGAAATTTAGAAAAACTTACATCTGAGTGCAAGAGATGAAGTGAACTATTCATTAAATAAGGCCAAAAGAAAATATTCAATTGCCCAAAATTTAGTATGCATTAATAGTGTAAATTATAATCAGATTAGAGATTTCTCTCATAGCTCAGTCAAGAATCTGCCTGCAATGCAGAAGACCCAGGTTCAATTCCTGTGTCAGGAAGATATTCTGTAGAAGGAAATGGCAACCCACTCCAGTATTCTCGCCTGGAGAATCCCATGGACAGAGGACCCTGGTAAGCTACAGTCCGTGGGATCACACGAGTCGGACACAACTTATCAACTAAACCACATAATCAAATTACATCAGTGTAGAAGAATTGAACTGTGCTTTTGAACTGTGGTGTTGGAGAAGACTCTTGAGAGTCCCTTAGACTGCAAAGTGATCCAACCAGTACATTCTAAAAGAGATCAGTCCTGGGTGTTCTTTGGAAGGAATGATGCTAAAGCTGAAACTCCAGTATTTTGGCCACCTCATGTGAAGAGCTGACTCATTGGAAAAGACCCTGATGCTGGGAGGGATTGAGGGCAGGAAGAGAAGGGAATGACAGAGGTTGAGATGGCTGGATGGCATCACCGACTCGATGGACATGAGTTTGGATGAACTCTGGGAGTCAGTGATGGACAGGGAGGACTGCAAAGTGATCCAACCAGTACATTCTAAAAGAGATCAGTCCTGGGTGTTCTTTGGAAGGAATGATGCTAAAGCTGAAACTCCAGTATTTTGGCCACCTCATGTGAAGAGCTGACTCATTGGAAAAGACCCTGATGCTGGGAGGGATTGAGGGCAGGAAGAGAAGGGAATGACAGAGGTTGAGATGGCTGGATGGCATCACCGACTCGATGGACATGAGTTTGGATGAACTCTGGGAGTCAGTGATGGACAGGGAGGCCTGCGTGCTGCAATTCATGGGGTCGCAAGAGTTGGACTGGACTGAGTGACTGAACTGAACTGAGTAGAAAATTTGAATATTTAAAAGAAATACAAGATAAAGAAATTATTATTCCCTAAATTATTTTTGCTAAATAATTTTCAATGTTGCCTATGGCCTTCATGTCCTCTGAGTCCTCTGTCCTTGCCTTACAGATAACAACCTTCTTCCTAGATTTCCTCACAGTCTTTTCCTGATTTTCCTATGTCCCTGGTATCCCACTGTGTGTCTTAATCTCTTCTTTTCATAAGGATTGGATTAAGGTCCACTTTAAAGACATTTTAGTTTAATCACTTCTTTAAATATCCCATTTCCAAATAAGATCATAGTCTGATATACTGAGGTTGAGGTTTCAAAATATGAATTTTGGGGAATCACAAATCAGCCTGTAACAGAAGACTACCATGGTATATTACAAGCAGCCCTAGTATGTGGCATAACTAAGAAATTATTATGTAGCTCTAGGCAGTATAACAGTGATTTAAGTCATGGAGGTTTTTTTTTTTAACATTTAAAAAATTAATTTATTTTTTTACTTTACAATATTGTATTGGTTTTGCCATACATCAACATGAATCCACCACGGGTGTACACATGTTCCCAATCCTGAACTCTCCTCCCACCTCCCTCCCCATACCATTCCTCTGGGTCATCCCATTGCACCAGCCCCAAGCATCCTATATCCTGCATCGAATTCAGCAGTAGATTCCAATTCTAACTCTTCATTTACAAGTTAAAAAAAAAAAAAAAACCAAAACTACAGTATAATGTGTAACTTCGCTGAGTTTCAGTTTCATTATTCAAATAATACATATTTCTGAATATTTAATGATTAAATAAAATATGTTTAAAGCATTTAGATTATGGCACAGAACAAAGTGGCTAATAAATTGTAGCTATGGGTTTCCCTAGTGGCTCAGCTGTAAAGAATATGCCTACAGTGCAGGAGAGGCCGAGGTGGGTTCCATCCCTGGGTTGAGAGGATGTTCTGGAGGAGGTCATGACAATCCATCCAGCATACTTGCCTGGAGAATCCCATGGACAGAGGAGTCTGGCAGCTACAGTCATAGTGTTACAAATATTCGGACACAACTGAAGTTACTTAACACTCATGCATCATACATTTTTAAAAAAGAAAGTTTTGTTGAGGTCTAGTTTACATATCATAAAATTCATTGTAAGTATTTATCAATTCAGTGATTCTTAAAAATACATTTACAATGTTATGTAACCATTACCACAATGCAGTTTTACAAAATTTTTATCAAATTAACTACATTTTTTATGCTTTTTTGAAATCATCTCATGTTCCAATTCTCAATTCTCTACAGATTTAGCTATTCTGGAGCACTACATATAAATGGTTAATGCAATATTTGCTTTTTTGCATACAACTTTTACACTTAGCCTAACATATTTGATGTTCATCCATTTCATAATGTATATTAGGAGTTTGTTCCTTTTTATTTCTGAATAAAATCCCATCGTATGAATATGTAATATTTTGCTTAATCATTTAGATATTTGAGTTGTTTCTACTTTTGACTATTGTGAAGTTTATATACAAACTTTTGTGTTGACATATGTTTTCATTTTTCATGGCAGATTTCTTGAATAAAAATGGCAAAGCTGTGTTGAAATGGCACAGGAGCCCATGGTCCCTCCCCACCCCATAAACCTGTCCTCAGCCTACCTTTTGTCTGTGGAACAGCTTTAACCAAACAATGTGTTTAATCAGAGAAGTGAAAAAAATATAAAAATAAAGAGAAACAGTCAAAGGAGACCAAATAATAAGAGCTTAGTCATTAAACAAAGTCAAGGGCTTTCAGTTCCTCAGGCTATAAATAATGTTCTGAACGTTATCCTGGGCGCCATCTTATTGATACTAAAATCTCTACCTTGTGGAGTAAGTTAACTACTTAATGACCAACTGTAGCCATTGACATAAGCTGCCACAATATCTCGTATTGGCCTTGAATAAATTGAAATAACCTGACTATGAAGCTGAAGGTTAACTTTACTTAAAATAATCAGATGATGCCTATCAGACAACCAGTGATGAATTTCAAGATGACTGTCAGAGCTGATTGTGTTATTTCTGCACGTAGCTCCCTCTGTCTATAAAAGCTCTTGCCCATCCATTGTGACTGGGGGATACTCAGCATTTGGATAGGAATCTACTCTCCCCAACCTCCCAGCCCCACTGCAAAATTTCCTTTTCTCTTTATCAGCTTTTGAGCAGCAAGTAGCTGGCCCCCATATTTGGATACAATATGATAAAATGTTGCTTAATATATTTTTTAAAATTTTTTAATATTTTCCAGTGTGATTGTTAAGTTCAGTCCCTCAGTTGTGTCCAACTCTTTTCAACCCTATGGACTGCAGCACAACAGGCTACCCTGTCCATCACTAATTCCCAGAGCTTACTCAAACTCATGTCCATTGAGTACGTGATGCCATCCAACCAATTCATCCTCTGTCAATCCTTTCTGCTCCTGCATTCAATCTTTCCCAGCATCAGGGTCTTTTTTAAGGAGTCAGTTCTTCCCATCAGGTGGCCAAAGTACTGGAGTTTCAGCTTCAGCATCAGTCTTTCCAATGAATATTCAGGACTGATTTCCTTGAGGATTGATTGGTTGGATCTCCTTGGAGTCCAAAGAATTCTCAAAAGCCACTCTGAACACACTTCAAAAGCATCCATTCTTTGGCGCTCAGCTTTCTTTATGCGCAAAATCTCACATCCATACATGACTACTGGGAAAACAATAGCTTTGACTGGATGGACCTTTGTTGGCAAGTAATGTTTCTGCTTTTTAATACATTGTCTAGGTCGGTAATAGCTTTTCTTCCAAGGAGTAAGAGTCCTAATTTCATGGCTGCAGTCAACATCTGCAGTGATTTTGGTGCCCAAGGAAATAGTCAGCTGCTGTTTCCACTGTTTCTCCATCTATTTTCTATGAAGTGATGGGACCAAATGCTAAGATCTTTGTTTTCTGAATGTTGAGCTTTAAGCCAACTTTTTCACTCTCCTCTTTCACTTTCATCAAGACGCTGTTAGTCTCTCTTCACTTTCTGCCATAAGGGTGGTGTCATCTAGACATTGGAGGTTATTGATAATTCTCCTGGCAATCTTGATTCCAGCTTGTGTTTCATCCAGCCTGTCATTTCACATGACGTACTCTACACATAAGTTAAATAAGCAGAGTGAAAATATATAGCCTTGACATACACCTTTCCCAACTGGGAACCAGTCTGTCGTTCCATGTTCAGTTTTAACTGTTGCTTCTTGATCTACATACAGATTTCTCAGGAGGGAGATCAGGTGATCTGGTATTCCTATCTCTTTCAGAATTTTCCACAGTTTGTTGTGATCTACACAGTCAAAGGCTTTGACATAATCAATAAAGCATAAATAGATGTTGCTGCTGCTGTTGTTGTTCCCCTGCTTTTTCAATGATCCAACAGATGTTGGCGTATTGATCTCTGTTTCTTCTGCCTTTTCTACATCCAACTTGAACATCTGGAAATTCACAGTTTATGTACTATTGAAACCTGACTTGGAGAATTTTGAGCATTACTTTGCTAGCATGTGAGATGAGTGCAATTGTGTGGTAGTTTGAGCATTCTTTGGCATTGCCTTTCTTTGGGATTGGAATGAAAGCTGCCATTTTGCAGTCCTGTGGCCACTGCCAAGTTTTCCAAATTTGCTGGCATATTGACTGAAAGACTTTCACAGCATCATCTTTTAGGATTTGAAATAGTTTAACTGGAATTCCATCACCTCTACTAGCTTTGATCATAGTGATGCTTCCTAATGCCCATTTGACTTCACATTCAAGGATGTGTGGCTCTAGGTGAGTGATCACACCATCATGGTTACCTAGGTTATGAAGATCTTTTCATATAGTTCTTCTGTGTATTCTTGCCACCTCTTCTTAATATCTTCTGCGACTGTTAGGTCCATACCATTTCTGCCCTTTATTGAGCCCATCTTTGCATGAAATGTTCCCTTAGTGTCACTTATTTTTCTATTCTTTCCAATTCTATTGTTTTCCTCTATTTCTTTGCATTGATCACGAGGAAGGCTTTCTTATCTCTCCTTGCTACTCTTTGAAACTCTGCATTAAAATGGGTATATATTTCTTTTTCTACTTTGCCTTTAGCTTCCCACCAACATTATATGGACATCCCAGAAATGCAGTGTGAAAGAATCCACTTTCCAATGCAAAAGACTCAGGAGACATACGTTCAATCTCTGGGTAGGGAAGATCTTTAGGAGATGAAATGACAACCTACTTCAGTATTCTTGTGTGGGAAGTCCCATGGACAGTGGAGCCTGACAGGCTATAGTCCATGGATCACAAAAAGAGTCAGACATGGCATAGGGACCAAACAACAGTGACCCATTCCATTCTACTGGATGTAAAGTGATACTTCGTGGTTTTAATTTTATTTACCCTAATGGGCAGTGATGTTGAATATCATTTAACATTTTTGTTAATTATTCACTTTGGCCTTTAGGAGAATTTCTATTCAAATTTTTGCCTTTTGAAAAATTAGGTACTTATATTTTTACTACTGAACTACAAGTGTTGCTTACCTTTCAAATTTTTGGTACAAATTCTTTGTCGGATATGTGATTTGAAAAAAAAAAAAATTCTCTGTGTGTGTGTTGTGATTTTTTATTCATTTTCTTTGCAATGACTTTTGAAGTGTGAGTGGTTTAATTTTGCAGTTGTCCAATTTGCCATTGTTTTCCTGTATGAATCCTTCCTTTGTTGCCATACCTAAGAAATCTTTACCTACATCAGGAATGAAAGCTTTCCCTTATGACTTCTGAAAGTTTTATACCTTTAGTTAAGACTTACTTATGTCTGTAATCTATTTTGAAGTAATATTTGTATATGATGTTATATAAAGATCTAAGTTTATCTTTTTATGTGTGGATATCTAATTGTGTCTAGACAATAAGTTGGAAAGTTTATACTTTCCTCATTGAATTACTTTAACATATTCATCCAAATCAATTGACTATAAGTTATTTTTAGAACTTCAGTTCTGTTTCACTAATCTTTCTTATGCTAATAACACATTGCTTTGTTACTGTAGCTTTATAAGATGTTTTAAAGTTGGAAAAATGAGTCCTCCAAAGTTCTTTAAACTTGTTTTGGCATTTCCATATAAATTTAGATCTTTTGCATTTAGGTTCTTTGCATTTCCATACAAATTTAGATCAGGTGACTAATTTCTTCAATTAAAAAAAAAAAAGCTAAGATTTTTATAGAGATTGCATTGAAACTATTCACCAGTTTGGCAAGAACTGGAATCTTCAAGCTATTGAGTCTTCCAATTCATGAACATAGAATGTCATTCCATTCATACAGATCATCTTTAATTTCATTTAACGATGTTCTTTAGTTTAAAATGGCTAAGCCTTAGACTTTTATCTATTACATATAATCCTAAGCCTTTACTTTTTGGTGCTAATTTGAATAAATTTATTTCCTTAATGCATTTATTTTAAATTTTTCATTGGCATTATATGTAAATGCAGTTGATTTTTTTATATTAATCTGTAATTCCTCATATTTACTAAACTCCTTTATTCTTTCTTTTTTGGGGTGGGAAGTGTTATTTAGAATTTTCTCAGTACAAGTTTATATTATCTGAGGAGAAGGTTTTACTTGTTTTCTGATCACATTGTAGTTTGTTGCTTGATTTTCCTTGCTAGAATGTCTAATATAGTACTAAATAGAAGCAGTGAGAACTGAAATCCTTTCCATGTTACTGATTTCAGGGTGAAATATTCAATCTGTAATCACTAAATATAATTTTGGCTACACAGTTTTTGACTGTGCCTTTTATCAGATTGAAGAGTTTCTTTCTACTCCTAGTTTGGTGAAAATTTTTTATTAATGGGTGGTGAATTTTGTCAAATATTTTTCTCACCAATTAAGGCGATCATATGACTCTTATCCCCTTTCATGGATCACAACCTTGTCATGACAAAAGGGCTTGAAGAACTCAATGAAGCTATGAGCCAGGCCGTGCAGGGCCAGCCAAGATGGACAGGTCATAATGAAGTTCTGACAAAACATGGTCCACTGGAGGAAGAAATGGTAGTCACTCTAGTATTCTTGTTGAGTGAGTGAAGTCGCTCAGTCATGTCCGACTCTTTGTGACCCCATGGGCGGTAGCCTACCAGGCTCCTCTGTCCATGGGATTTTCCAGGCAATAGTCCTGGAGTGGATTGCCATTTCCTTCTCCAAGTATTCTTGCTAGAATACTGGAATTGGACATGTTAGAATTCTAGAATTGGATATGCATTCAAAATTCAGAAAGGAATACTGTATATTGTCACCTTGCTTATTTACCTTCTATGCAGAGTGCATCATGCAAAATTCCAGGCATGAACTCACAAGCTGGAATCAAGATTTCTGGAAGAAATATCAACAACCTCAGATATGCAAATGATACTACTCTAAAGGCAGAAAGTGAAGAGAAACTAAAGAAGTCTTTTTATGAGGCTTAAAGAGGAGAGTGAAAAAGCTGGCTTAAAACTCAACATTCAGAATCACTAAGATCATCCCATCCAGTCCCATCAGTTCATGGCAAATAGATGGGGGAAAAGTGGAAACAGTGATGGAGTTTATTTTCTTGGGCTGCAGAATCACTACAGATGGTGACTGAGGCCACAAAATTAATAGACACTTGCTCCTTGGAAGAAAAACTGTGGCAAACCTAGATAGCATACTAAAAAGCAGAGACATCACTTTACCTACAAAGATCCATATAGTCAAAGTTATGGTTTTTCCAATAGTCATGTCAGATGTGAGAGTTGGACTATAAAGAAAGGTGAGCACTGAAGAATAAACACTTTCGAATTGTGGTGCTGGAAGAGGCCCTTGATAGTCTCTTAGACAGAAAGGAGATCAAACTAGTCAATTCTAAAGGAAATAATTCCTGAATAGGCATTAGAAGGATTGGTACCAAAGCTAAAGTTCAAATACTTTGGCCACATGATGCAAAGAGCTGACTCTGAAAAGATCCAGAGTTGGACATGACATAGAGATTGAACAACAAGAACTACAAACAAAGCTAGTGGAGATGATGGGATTCCAGCAAAGTTATTGAAAAATCCTAAGGATGATGGTGTTAAAGTATTGCACTCAATATGTCAGCAATTTGGAAAACTCAGCAGTGGCGACAGGACTGGAAAAGCTCAGTTTTCATTCCAATCCCAAAGAAGGACAATGCCAAATAATGTTCAAGCTACCATACAATTTCACTCAATTCACATACTAATAAGCTGCTGCTCAAAATCCTTCAAGCTAGGCTTCAGCAGTACATGAACCAAGAACTTACAGATCTATAAGTTAGGTTTAGAAAAGGCAGGGGAACCACAGATCAAATTGTCAAGAGTTGTTGGATCATAGAGAAAGCAAAGGAATTCCAAATAAATAAATAAAATAAATCTACTTCTGTTTAATTGACTATGCAAAAGACTTTGTATGGATCACATCAAATTGTGGAAAACTCTTCAAGGATGGGAACACCAGACCACCTTACCTGTCTCCTAAGAAACCGGCATGCAGATCAAAAGCAGCAGCTAGAACCAGACGTGGAACAATAGACTGGTTCAAAATTGGGAAAGGAATAAGAGTAGACTGTATATTGTCTCCTTGCTTATTTAACTTCTATGCAGAGTACATCATGTGAAATTTGATGCTGGGTGAATCACAAGCTTGAATCAAGTTTGCCAGCATAAATATCAGCAACCTCAGATATGCAGATGATATCATGTTAATGGCATAAAGTGAAGAACTAAAGAGCTGCTTGATGAGGATAAAAGAGGAGAATGAATAAGCTGGATTAAAACTGAATATCCAAAATATAAAATCATGGCATCTGATCCTATCACTTCATGGCAAATAGAAGAGGGAAAATTGGAAGCAGTGATACATTTTATTTTCTTGGGCTCCAAAATCACTGCAAGTGGTGACTTTGTGCATGCTCAGTCACTTCAGTCATGTCTGACTAATTGCGACCCTGTGGACTGTAGCCCTTCAGGCTCTTCAGTCCATGGGATTCTCCATACAAGAATACTGGAGTGGGTTGCCATGCCCTTCTCCAGGGGATCTTCCTGACCCAGGGATTGAACCTGGTCTCCTGTATTGCAGGTAGATTGACTGAGCCACCAGAGAAGACCATAAAGAAGGCTGAAATGAAGTGAAAGTCTCTCAGTTGTGTCTGACTCTTTGTGACCTCATGGACTATACAGCCCATGGAATTCTCCAGGCCAGAATACTGGATTGGGTAGCTGTTCTTTCCTCCAGGGGATCTTCCCAACCCAGGAATCCAACCCAGGTCTCCCTCATTGCAGGAGATTCTTTACCAACTGAGGCACAAGGGATGCCCAAAGAAGACTGAGCACTGAAGAACTGATCCCTTTGAATTGCCGTGCTGGAGAAAACTCTTGGTAGTCCCTTGGACAGCAGGGAAATCAAACCAGTCAATCCTAAATGAAATCAACACTGGATATTCATTGGAAGGATTGATGCTTAAGCTGAAGTTCCAAAACTTTGGTCCCCTGATGCAAAAAGCCAACTCATTGAAAAAGACTGATGCAGGGAAAGACTGAAGGCAAAAGAAGAGGATGGCAGAGAGAATATGGTTAAATAGCATCAGTAATTCAATGGACATAAATTTGAGCAAACTCCAGTGACAGTGAAGGACAGGAAAGCCTGACATGCTGCAGTCAATGAAGTTGCGAAGAATTAGACATGAGTTAGTGACTGAAAAGCACTGATGACTTTTAGCCATTATTTTCTTTCAGTGTCATTAACCTGGAATGGGTATGGGATCATTCCAGGCTAAAACAACAGATCATTCCTCTTTTCACTAAGGTTCAAAAGTTTTTTGAATAAAATCTGCTCAAGTTACTATTTGCCCTTTGTCAGAGTCCAGAGTATAGAAGTTGCTGTTTTGACAACTTTTTTTTCTAGTTTTATTATTGCTTTTTAGAGAGAATATTTACTGTGTTTATTGTCTAGCCATTTCAGGAGTCACTCTCTATCACTACATAGCTATTATTCTTGAATGAATTTAATTTCAGACTTAAATTTTCCTTTTCTGTAAACAAGATTATTAACCCTCCATTGGATTGTTGGGAATGTTAAATATGTAAATATTGGAAAATGATGGTGTACTGAACTACCTTGTACATAGCATATTCAGTAAATATTTATTGCATTGGAATTTTCATTATTCAATTGAATATTCAATTGCATTGAATATTGCATTCATTGCATTAATAGAACAGGGTCATTAAGAGGTGAATGAACAGTGTTTGTGGGATTTCGCTATAACTTGGGGAGCTCTTTTGACTCCTCAGTTAAACTAATAAAGACTGATGCATCATTCTTCCTTGTTCTATTGGATAGACACTTTTATACCCTTCTATAGTCTACTTGCTTTTTAAATAAGAGTTACCTTGTGACAATCTGCCTTTCTTATTGAGATTCAGAGCATTTTTACTTTCAGCTGACCCTTAGTTAATAAGAGTAGAACAAATCTTGATATGCAAGTGACTCTCAAAAAACAGGGTTTTGAACTGGCTCCACTTTTATGCAGATTCTTTTTTCAACTGTAAATACTATGGCACTACATGATCTGTGGTTGATTTGAATCTGAGTTCAGAATCGAGGGTAAGGAGTAACTGTCATTGGAGGATGGACTGTAAGTTATATGTAGATTTTCAAATTTGTGGAGTGTTAGCTAGCCTGCCACCTGCATTGTTCAAGGATCAGCTGTAAATCTTATTTATTGGGTCCTTTGAAAAGGACAGTAGCAATACCCTAGGTATCAACTTACCATAATAACAAAGATCCATTAAAAAATGCTATTGTTTATGGGTAGGTTTCGTATATCACAAATATCTAACATCAGTAAGCAGGCAAAAAAAGACCCTGGTAAGTCCAGAGAAAATAAAATTTGCTCTCTTCCAGCTTGTTTTTGCGTCCTTTCCCTTAAGGTTTTTGTTTTCTGCTGTGGAATATGTTTTGTTATGATATGTGTATTGGAATAGTGGCAAACTTGTAGAGAAATAAATGGCAAGGAAGAAACAAAATCTTTATATGAAACTTTGATATGAACTAGGATTTGGCCCTATCTAGCAAGATTCTATAATTTTAACTAACCCTTGTGGGACAAAGCAATATTCTGTAATTCTCTAAACTAAACTATTCTGTCTCCTTGCCTTAAATTGCTCATTACTACAATTCAGTATCCACAGCCATGGCTTCTAGTGGGGAACATGTTATCCTAGTAGGGATATTACATTTATTTCACATAAGTATAGATATAGACTATAAACAGATATCATTTTAAAGTTTCCCAGTAGAAAAGGTGTTAAAAATGTAGGAAGAAAATATAAGAAATAATGACAATTGGACTTGGGTATTTTTTATCATGTATGGATTTCTTGATTTATTCTTTATTCCATTATTTATATCCCTTCTCTTTTTATAACTTTTTTTCAACATACTTTATCTTATTTCTCATATCTACTTTTCTTAATAATTTTTAAAATATTTTTCTGCTTCATCCATGTCCCCCTTTCTTTTCAACATAACACCTCACTCACACTTGTTTGTCTTTGTCTTTTAGGTACTATTTCAAATATGTCCAAGTGTACTGGGGGCAGTTTATGCTCTTCAAATAAGCCACTTGAAGAAACAGTTAATGTTATCTTCCTAATAAAGAATTTCAATCATTGTAGCCATAAATATTTCAAAGATGATTATCCTTGTATTTTCATGAGAGCCAAGGTTTTGTTTGGTGTTTTGGTTTTAAACAAACACTTGTCCCAGCAGTGAAGCTCACCAATATAGAAGAGAATTACAATGTACTTCCAGCCAAATTCAGTTTATTGTCAATTTTCAGTAGTGTTTCTTATGGTAGCAATTATTCTCTGTAAGCCTGCAAGCAAGCAGCAGAAAACTGAAATCATCAAAGAGTTTTTATCTGTAGCAATTCCAGAAATGGCAGGTAGCTGATAGTTTAAACTTTACTTCTCTGCAGTGGAATAGTGCAAATAGGAGAATGCCATCTGCCTGCTCCTGGAGGCTTTCTGAAAAATATAACCAAGTTAAGGATTTGGGGTGATATTTGATGACTTTGGCTACTATTGCATTGGATGCTACAACATATCTATAACCCTATGCTGCTGCCTGGACATTTTTGAGACAAATTTCATCAATATTGCTTTTTTAACATATGAATTAGATACTTGGATGTTTGTCACAATTTTCTAAATACCTGTAGTGAGATCTTCTAATGTTAGTTCTTTGATGTAATCTGAAAAATAGGATAATTGCTGAGATTTACATGAATAGGAAGCAATGTAAAAATGCACAACCAGATCTGGATTTATTTTTAAAAGAATTCTTAGGAGATTAGATTAAAGAATGATTTTAAATGTCACCCAGTTTGCTCTTCCTGTTGATGATAATTTATTTAGAGCATACTAGAAAGCAAGTGGACTACTGCTTTCTATAAGTGTTTTAAAAGAAGATTTTTCTCTATTTCTTTGATTATTGATGCAACAAATATGTATTGATCTTATATGCTGTGCTGTGAAAATACAGTGATAGGCAAAGATGTGAGTATGAAACAGTGACCAAGACAAATGCAGTCTTTCATAACTTACGTTCCAGCATAGAAGAGTATTAGCTTCAAAACTTCTTAAGTACAATTTTAATAATTGTACAAAGTCATCAATTAGATGGAGAATAAGGGCATAAAATAAGATTATTCATCTTAAGTCATCTTAAACCCTGAATATTTGCTGGAAGGACTGATGCTGAAGCTGAAGCTCTAGTGTTTTGGTCATCTGATGTGAACAGATGACTCCTTGGAAAAATCCCTGATGCTGGCAGAAGGAGAAGAGAGAGTCAGAGGATGAGATGGCTGGACGGCATCACTGATGCAATGAACATGAACTTGAGAAAACTCTGGGAAATGATGGACAGGGAGGCCTGGCGTGCTGCATCAGTGGGGTTGCAAAGAATTGGACATGACTAGGTGACTGAACAACAACATAATTCATATGTTGAAATCCTGATGCTCAATGCAGTGGGTGTTTGGTAGATAGACAATTAAGTCATAAGGGGGGAACCCTCATATAATCAGTGCTATTATAAGAGTCCTTTGAGTAATCTTGCCTCTCCCATCAAGTGAGGATATGGTGAAAGTCAGCAGACTGCTAGCCCTCACTAGGAACCAGCTATGCTGACACCCTCATCTCTGATGTCCAGGCCCCAGAACTATGAGAAATGTTTCCATTGTTTGTAAGCTACCCAGTCTGTGAGTGTTTCTTTTTTTTTTTTAACAGCATCCTAAATAAACTAAAATGTAAGGGAACTTGCTCTTGCCTCTAGAAACTTCCTTAGAGAATTTGATGAACCATAAAATATGATTCATAATTAACTCAGTAAATGAAAATGTGAAAGTGTAAAATGTCAATCCAGGATGAACGGACAGAGTAAGAAAAAGTCCTGAAATAGAAAATAATACTCCAAAAAAAGAAAAAAGAAAAGAAAGAAAGAAAGCCAGTTGTAGGGAAAGAGTAAATTAGCCAAGATAGCATGGTCAGTCTCTCTCACCCTATGGCCTCTTGCTCTTGCCCCACATTTTGTAAGTTATGATTACATAAAAGCTGAAATCACTTACAGCACTGCACACGAGCCTCTTATAGCACTGCACATGAGTGTCATGAGGTACTCACTTGGTCATGGACTAGTTTCTGGGCTACCCCTATATGAGCTTCGCCATGAAAGCACTGGCTGCTGCTGCACTGGGGCTACATTGGAGCGCATCCTGGTAATGCAAAGTGAGTTTATATCATGGCTCCGTTATGGCTACCTTATGGTTATGCTGTGTCCTCTGCTTTGGTTGCTGAGGAGAGATGCTGTGTTATGGCTGCCGTGCCAGCCAGGAGAGAATAACAGTGTCTGCAGTTCCTATGGCTCTTTCAGTCTTCTTCCAGCTTCTTAGCTCGTGCCTTGCATACCACAGGTTCAGGGAACAGTGCAGTAGTGTGAACAGTGAGACAACTGGCGCTGTGAGCAGGATCAGTGACACACCAATGTAGTTAGAACACAAACAATAAGGGAAGAGTTGTTTGAGGTGAGTTTGAGGGGTAAGCAGGGTTAGACTGTGCAGGAATTTATAGGTTGGATCAATATTTTAATCTTTAAGAATGATGGAAATCTATTTATGACTTTAAGCTATGGAGTAACATGGTTTGTCTTTTCAAAATAACTCAATTGGCAATGTAGAGAGTCACTGTTCGAGGACAAGAGTGGATATTAGGAGGCTAATGCTAACTTACCCTGGAGTTGAAAAAGAGATGAGAAGATGTAGGTATTTTCAAATGTTTTAAGTGGCAAAGTGACATATATCAAGATGAATGGAATAGGGAATAGAAGATGCCAAAACTGGTTTCTATGTCTTTGAAGTGTATCAGTGGAGGTAACAGGGTCAGAATTAGCGGAGATAGTAAGCAGAAAGTTAGCAACACATGAATTTTAACTGTGAAGTAACTTAGGCCAGTAAAACATATTGACATGTGGCCACTGAGGTCATAGCAGAAATCATCTAAGAAGTATAGGAAAAGAAACAAAAACTTAGGTTCTAGTCTACTAGAACTTCAATATTTAAAGTTTGGTTAGAAGATGATGAACAGCAACGGGTATACTGGCAGAGACGTAGGAGAAAAATAGGATAATTTCATTGCTAGGGTGTCAAGAAAGACAATATTCTCTATCAGTCATATGCTGCCAGGAAGTTAAAACATCTGTCTACAGGAAGTGTACTTCATTATAATCAGCCTCTTCATTTGCTTGACCATGAAATAAAGGGGACATAAAAACTGCTTACTTTCATTATTGATTATGGGTATTTCTTTTTCTAGTAGTCTAAAGTTAGTCAGAGTACCGCCTGGTTATATGGAAAATCTCTTTTTTATACAAATAGAACTGTAAGTTTAAGCACAGTGTTCAGGTGGATAAAGCAGTTCCGTTGCACCTGGGGATCACAATTCTGCGTTGTATTTACCTTTCCTCTACATTTTTTTTCCTATTAATATTAAGGAAAGAATAAGGATTAGATTGAGCAGTAGTGTGGATTGCATTTGTAATGCTCTGATACATTAGGTAATTCTTAGAGTTTTAGGGATCAAGGCTGTGTTTTAATAAAGAATTGATAGGAAGGTAAACCATATTCTTATAATATGTAGTTAGTATTAGAAAATATCAGTATTTTCTCTTGGAGGAAAGTGTCAACATGAAATGATTATTCTTGATATACAATTTTGATTGCAATGAGGTTTACCTCATATACATTACCTAATTTTATCTATAAGCATTCTTTAAGATTTACTTTGATAATAGAAATACTTGTATTTTATATTAATGAATTTTTCTTATTTTAATGAAAATTATAGTTGCTTTAATATTACAGTAAAAAATATAGGTTCATCCATATTCACAATGACTATATATATATAGTCATATAGACTACATATATGTAGACTGCTGCTGCTAAGTCATGTCACTCATGTCTGACTCTGTGCAACCCCATAAACGGCAGCCCACCTGGCTTCCCCTTCCCTGGGATTTTCCAGGCAAAAGCAGTGGAGTGGGTTGCCATTTTATATATATATATATATGTGTGTGTGTGTGTGTGTGTATACACACACACACATACACATATGATATATTGGGCTTCCCAGGTGTTGCTAGTCGTAAAGAACTTGCCTACCAATGCAGCAGACCTAAGGGATGGGAGTTTGATCCCTGGGTCAGGAAGATCCCCTGCAGAAGGAAGTGGCAATCCACTCCAGTATTCTTGCCTGGGCAAGCTACTGTCCATAGGGTTGCACAGAGTCAGACATCACTAAAGCAACTTAGCATGCACAGTATCTTACATGAAATACATATTTCAACTTTTAATATTTCTATATAGAAATTAAATAAGTAACTCAGGGTAAATAATCCATCTGCCAATACAGGAGATGCAAGTTTGATCCCTGAGTCAGGAAGATCCCTAAAGGAGGGCGCAGCAACCTACTCCAATATTCTTGCCTAGAGAATGCCATGATAGAGAAATCTGGCAAGTTACAGTCCATAGGGTTGCAACTATTTGGACCCTACTGAAGCAACTTAGCATATATGTAGCATATATATTTATACAGATATAGTTACATAATGCACTAAGATTTTTAATTGAAATATATAATTTGCATAACACAAAAATTCAGAAGTTTACATTTAAATGCATAAAGAGATTTTAACCAATAAATGTAAAAAGATTTTGTTCATGAGTTAATGAAATTCTTAGATAAATGTGACTAACAGAAATGTCTGTACCTTTGTCTTAGAATCTTTTTTTTTTTTTTGCCCCTGACACTGACACTCTTCATTTTGTTTCATGGGTTAATACACTCCTATCAGTTTAAATGTTTTTGTTTTTTGAGATTCTTATACATACTCTTTCTTTGTGACTATTGAAAACTTATACTTTGAATTTCCTTAGTTTTCTCATAAACACTACTGTAGTTGTACCAGTTTAAGAGGGATCTAATCATTCCTACAGTTTGAAGGAGTTAATTCTCTATAAATATATGATGTCAGTTATCATTAGATATTGAAATGATTTACCTGATCAACAGGGAATTCAATGATGAAAAGTAAAAGTTCTGAAATTTCTTTCTTATGACAGTATTAATTGATTTTTGAGGGAAAATTTATAGGCTCTTTTCCATGGAAGATAAAGAAGTAGATTTACCTGTATTTATAGAGTATCCTTTAAGTTCATGATCCATTAAGACATTGAAGCAGATATAAGCTGATTTTGAATGAACTTCTACCAAAGCATCTCTGATCAGTCAGTGAAGAACTGATCCTGTTTTCTACTACACATTCCACTGTGTATGATGATTTGAAAGAAACTTAGGATACTGTGGCTACTTGTATAGAAATGAAAAATGGCATTTTATATTCAATCTTTAAAATTTTATGGTGTTCAGCTTCAAATATTTTAAAAGCAATTTGGCAATAAATGAAATAGTCACTTTTGATAGTTTCTAACTTTTTTCACTGGTAATTTTAAATGTGTCTTTTCAGGTTATTTTCTCTCCTTACTTCCCCTTAATAATTTGTTTCTTCTTGTGACTGCTACCATGAGTATCTCTAATCTTCCTCCATTATTTTGCTATAGCATCTTATACTTTACCAAAATGTTTATAATAATTGTCGCTTTTGATAACAGTCACTAAAATCAATAGAATCCTTGAGGCACATCCCATTAAACTTAATTAATGGATAAAGGAAACTGAGACACACAAAATGCGGTAAAGTTCTAAAGGTGTCTTTGAATTATGTTTTTGAACCTGGAGCTGAAACTTTCTGGATCTGTAACCTTGACCACTGCATGATTTCCCTCTTTGTGGATCAGAAATTTTGCTCCCAGGACTATTTCATAAGGTTGCTTGAGCATCCTCTACATGCTCAGGGCTTCACAGGTGGCTCAATGGTAAAGAATCTATCTGATTATTCTGGGAAAGGTAGCTACAAAGAACAGCCGTTTCTCCTGTACACATGTATAAACTTAAGTGCTTGCGTGGTTAGTCACTCAATCGTGTCCTACTGTTTGTGACTCCGTGGACTGTAGCTCACCTGGCTCCTCTGTCTATGGGATTTTCCAGGCAAGAATACTGGAGCGGTTAACATTTCCTACTCCAGGGGATCTTCTCGACCCAGGGATTAAACCTGTGCCTCCTGCATCTCCTCCATTGGCAGGTGGATTTTTTTTTTTTTTTTTTTTTACAACTAAGCAATATGGGAAGCCCCATAAACTAATTAGAAACCATAAAATTCCTCCTAAAAATATCTAGAATAAACTTCCATAACCATAACTACATAGAATATTTTCCCAAAGCTTCTTGGAGCTTTTAATTTTTATTTAGGTTTATTGGAATTAAGAAACATAAATTTGAAAATAATGGTAATGAAATATATCACAAGGAAAATAACATCACACTGACTTTGAGATTTGTGAAGAAAACTATTTTCTTCTATATCCTCTTTTGTTCAACTCAGTGGCCCAGTCTGCCTTACTGAGTGTTTCTTCTAATTCCATAGAGACAGAAGGAGGTCTGTGGAACCATAAAGGACTATAGAAAAATACACAAAAGCATACATGTATAAAGTGCATATATTTTTCAGTATGCCTAAATCCCATATCTATGAAGACACAGTCCCAGGTTTTATTCTACATTCTAGCTAAATCAATGTTTGAGACTGATGGAATCATAACATAAAAGTAATGTATTTTTATAATGTCAGGGCAGATTGGATTTGCTCCCAACCTTGAATGGTTCTCTTTCTCATTTTGTAACAATCTGGGTAAGTGTTGGGACCAAATGTGCTACCTGCCTAATCGTAACAGGACAATAAAATCACATTTATAATACTGTTGTTTTCCTTCCCCACTGTTGGCAACCAAAGAGAAGAGAGAGATCCAGTCCAAACTCATTTTCTCTGCATTATGCCTTTGTGATGTATCTCTGTATAATAAGAAATAATGGCTTGCAAACCATTCTTCTCAAAATATGAAGAGATCTGCCACAGTGAGATTGAGGAGAGAGATCACCCAATGACAGAGTGTGATGTTCATAAAGGAAACCTAAAAGTTGGACTTTGTAAAAAAAACTTTTCACTTTATATTGGAGTATTAGCCAATTAGCAATGAGGTGATAGTTTCAGGTGGACAGCAAAAGGACTCAACCATACATATACCAAAGTTGGACTTTCAAATCTATAGTAAATATATGGATTCATGTAAAATAACTGGAATTCAAGTGTCCCTCTGCTCTTCAGTTTTTTTCTTTTTTTTTTCTTTAATTAATTTTTATTTTTTAGTTTGTTTTGCTTTACAATACTGTATTCATTTTGCTACACATCAACATGAATCAGCCACGAGTGTACATGAACTCCCAATCCCGTCATACATATACACAATGGAGTATTACTCAGCTATTAAAAAGAATACATTTGAATCAGTTCTAATGAGGTGGATGACGCTGGAGCCAATTATACAGAGTGAAGTAAGCCAGAAAGAAAAACACCAATACAGTATACTTACACATATATATGGAATTTAGAATGATGGTAATGATAAACCTGTACGCAAGACAGCAAAAGAGACACAGATGTATAGAACGGCCTTTTGGACTATGTGGGAGAGGGAGAGGGTGGGATGGGTTGGCAGAGTGGCAGTGTAACATGTGTGAGATCATAAGTTTTTTCCTTCTCTCCCTTTTTTCACTCTTCTCCTTCTTCCTGCCTCCTTCCTTATCTTCTCTATTAACACAGCACTTCTGATGGAGTAGGCATTGTATTAAAGAGATGCATTACAGTTTGTCCTTGCCTTCATTTAAAAGGCATCATTACTGGAATTAAGGATGAACAAAAGATTTGTACACCCGTGGGGGATTCATGTTGATGTATGGCAAAATCAATACAGTATTGTAAAGTAAAATAAAGTAAAATTTTTAAAAAGCAAAAAAAAAAATTGGAAAACAAAAAAAAATTAATTGGCATAATTGATAGCTATAGGAGAGCATAGAAGGCAAAGAATGCAAGGTAGTTGCCACTGAAAGTTCTGTTGATAAGACAGTAACTTAGCTCCAGATCCAGTATATCAAGTAAATACATAAAGAAAAAGATGCACAAAAGAGATAACATTCATGGCATATTAGGGTAATTCTAAGTTGTACAGCCCCTTCATGGATCACAGCCTTGTCATGATGAAGTGATTTGCATAACCCAATGAAGCTATGAGCCATTCTGTGTGGGGCCACCCAAGATGGAAGGGTCACAGTGAAGAGTTCTGACCAAATATGGTCCACTGAAGAAGGGAATGGCAATACACTTCATTATTCTTGCCTGGAAAGCCCAATGGGCAGTATAAAAAGGCAAAAATATATGACACCAGAAAATGAGTCTGCCAGGTTGACATGTGTCCAACACATGTTGGGACACTGGAGAGGACCTACTGGAGAGGACCAGAGGGCAATAACTAGTAACTTCAGTAAGAATGATGCAGCTGGCCCCAAGAGGAAATGACTCTCAGCTGTGGATGTGTCTATTGGTGAAAGTAAAGTCTGATACTGTAAAGAACAATATCAAATAAAAAACCAGAAATGTTAGGTCTGTGAATCAAGGTAAATTGAACATGGCTAAGCAGGAGATGGCATGAGTGAACATTGATATATTAGTGATCAACAAACTAAAATGGATAGGAATGGGTGATTTTAATTCAGATGAACATTATACCAACTACGGGGACAAGAATCCCTTAGAAGAAATGAAGTGGCCCTTATAATCAACAAGAGTCCAAAACGCTGTATTTAGGTGTGACCTCAAAAATGAAAGAATGATCTCGGCATGTTTCCAAGGCAAATCATTCAACATCACAGTAATCAAAGTCTATGCCTCAACAACTGATGCTGAAGTGGCTGAAGGTGACTGGTTTTACAAAGGCCTACAACACTGTCTAGAGCTAATACCAAAAAAGACTTCCTTTTCATCATAGGGGATTGGAATGCGAAAGTAGGAGGTCAAGAGATACCTGAAGAAGGACATGGAAGCAACCTAGCTGTCCATTGGCTGACAAATGGATAAGAAAGCCGTGGTACATATACACAGTGGAATATTACTCCGCTATTAAAAAGAATGCATTTGAATCAGTTCTAATGAGCTGGATGAAACTGGAGCCGATTACACAGAGTGAAGTAACCCGGAAAGAAAAACACAAATACAGTATATTAACATATATATATGGAATTTAGAAAGACAGTAATGATGACCCTATATGCAAGACAGCAAAAGTGACACAGATGTAAAGAACAGACTTTTGGACTCTGTGGGAGAAGGCAAGAGTGAGATGATTTGAGAGAATAGCATCAAAACATGTATATTATATGTGAAATATATCATCAGTCCAGGTTCAATGTATGAGACAGAGTGCTCAGGGCTGGTGCACTATAATGACCCTGAGAGATGGGATGGGAGGGAGGTGGGAGGAAGGTTCAAGATGGGAAACACATGTACACCCATGACTGATTCATGTGAATGTATGGCAAAAACCACCACAATATTGTAAAGTAATTAGCCTCCAATTAATTTTTTTAAAAAAAAGAAAAGAAAAGAGATGCTTGGAGAAATGGGCAAGTTTGGCCTGAGTACAAAATGAAATGGCAAAGGCTAACAGAGTTTTGTCAAGAAAACACACTGGTTATAGCAAACACTTTTCTACAAAAACCCAAGAGATGACTCTACACATGGACCTGACCAGATGGTCAGACCAAAATCAGATTGATTATATTATTTGCAGCCAAAGATGGAGAAGTGCTCTATATTCAGAAAAAACAAGACCAGGAGCTGACTGTGTCTCAAATTATGAGCTCCTTATTGCAAAATTCAGGCTTAAATTGAAGAAAGTAGGCAAAATTACTAGCCCATTCAGGTATGACCTAAATCAAATCCCTTCTGAGTAGACAATGGAGGTGATAAATAGATTCAAAGGATTAGCTCTTGTAGACAGAGTGACTCAAGATCTATGGATGGAGGTTCATAATACTGTACAGGAGGCAAGGGAGAGAGGGAAAGACATATTCAACTGAATGCAGAGTTCCAGAGAAGAGCAATGAGAGATTAGAAGACTTTCTTAAATGAACAAGTGAAGAAATAGAAGAACAGAATAAAACAGGAAAGACTAGAGTTTGCTTTAACAAAATTGGAAATATCAAGGGAATATTTCATGCAAGGATGAGCATGATAAAGAACAGAAATGATAAGGACTTAAGAAGTAGAAGAGATAAAACAGAGGCAGCAAGAATACTTAGAAGAACTCTAGTGTAAAGAGTCAGACACAACTTAGTGAATGAACAACAACAAAGATTGTACAGCATAATTTTTGAGAGTGGATATTTTTAATATGCATAAATTGCTTTTGTTTCTCTAAAGCTATTTATTTCTCCATGCTATTGTTCTCATCTTTTTATTTTGAAAAATTTAAGCTTCCAGAGAATTTGAAAGAATAACATATTGAGTCTCTATCCCCTTCGCTTAGATTCACCAGTTGTCAATATTTTGTCTCATGTTTTCTCTTTCTTTCTCTGAAGACAAACATACATACACAGTGTTTTTTGCTAAATAATTTGACAATTGCAGACATCATGATGCTTTAACCCCAAACATTTCTTTGTGAGCATTCTATACAAAAAGAATCTCATGATCATACACAAGATATTTAACACTGGTACAAAACAATATCTAACATACAGCTGTTTTTCAGTTGCTCAGTCTTGTCTGACTCCTTGCAACTTATGGATTTCAAAACACCAGGTTTCCCTGTCCTTCATCATATCCCAGTGTTTGCTCAAACTCACGTCCATTGAGTCTGTAATGCCACCCAACCATCTTGTCCTCTGTCATCCCCTTCTTCTCCTGCCTTCAATCTTTCCCAGCTTCAGAGTCTTTACTAATGTGTCAGCTGTTCACATTAGGTGGCCAAAGTATTGGAGCTTCAGCTTCAGTCCTTCGAATGATATTCAGGATTTATTTCCTTTGACTAGTTTGATCTCCTTGCAGTACAAGAGATTCTCAAGAATCTTCTACAGTAGATAAGCAAATTTCCCAATAACCCCCATCTTTTAAAACAATGTTTTACAGTCTAGGATTTAATTAATATTCACACATTGCTTTTATTTATCATATGTCTCAGCTCTGTTTTTGTCTAGAAGTGTCATAAGTTTAACTCTTTCAGAAATGAACTGCTTTTTGTTCTTTACGTTGATTCTTGACTAATTATTTTATAGTATATTCCATGTTCTAGACTTGCCATGCTGTATTCTTGGATTCTGCCTGCAATGTAGAGACCCTCGTTGGGTTGGGATGATCCCCTGGGGAAGGAAAAGGCTGCTCACTCCAGTATTCCAGCCTGGAGAATTTGATGAACTGTATAGTCCATGGAGTCACAAAGAGTCAGACACGAAAATTCAGGTCAAATATTTTGGTCAAGAAAACTATATATGTGACAGTGTGTGATGTGTACTTCCTATTGAATTCCATTAGAAGCATATAATATAAAGTTGTCCAATCATTGGTTATCCTAAATTTCAACATCAAAGTAGTATAACACAACACAATTTTATGGTTTACAATATGATGGTTTAATATGGGTACAAATGACTTTCAATTTACAATGGTTTGGTTTACAATTTTTCAGCTTTAGGATGGTGTGAAAGTGATACGTGTTCAGTAGAAAACTGTACTTTGAAATTTAATTTAGGTTGATGTCTCTCTTGATGCAGGCAGTGGCTGTGAGCCATAGTTCCTAGTCAGGACACAATCAGTGGAGAATATAACAGATACAAACATCTGTGGTCATACAATCCCACTATTATAAAATAGCCTCTGTTTAGGCAAATATAGGCAAATGCAATTATTCTGAGCACCTTTAAGGTAAGTTAGGCTAAGTTTTGATGTTCAGTAGGCTACATGTTTTAAATGCATTTTCTGCCTGTGATATTTCCAACTTTTAATGGATTTATCAGAACATAATCCCATCATAAGTTGAGGAAGATCTGTACATTGTGAAATGACTACTACAATCAAGTTGGTTAACATATCTTTTACTTCGTGTAATTACCTTTATTCCCAGTGGTGAGGGAGGTTATAAACACTTAAAGCCTACTTTCTCAGGAAATTTTAAATATACAAAACGTTATTTTTAATTATCTTTTCTCATCACACTGTGATCAGAAATAAAGTTTTTGGAATTTCTTGAAACTTCTTCTATAACTTTAGTCAGGGATATTTTTAAAAGATTATTTTCCAATTGTTGGTGAACTGTTCTGGATATGTAGTCTAGATTTTGAATTGTGTCATTTAAACATTCTTTATTCATGTTATTTTCTTTTTACTTTAGTTTTATACACTGGTTTAAAAAAAACAAAGGTACAATAGTGCATCCAAACCAGATTTTTCCTTGTAGTCTAATAATATTGAAATAAATGTGCTTTGGTGTGTTCTTATTAGATTCTTATAAGTTCTTTTTTGTTGTTGTTCTTCAGGCACTAAGTAGTGTTCAACTCTTTTTGACCCCATGAACTGTAGTTAGCCAGGGTCCTCTGTCCATGGATTTCCCAGACAAGAATACTGGAGTGAGTAGCCATTTCCATCTCCAGGAGATCTTCCCTATCCAGGGATTAAACACATGTTTCCTGTACTGTCAGGAGAATTTTTTATCACTGAATCACTGGGGAAGTCCTCTTATTATTTAGGATTATATATAAGATTAAAAAATTAAAATTTTCAATGTAATGTTATTATTCCTCTATTTCTAGCAATTCTTTTGCTTTAAATCTATTTTGTCATATATCAGTATTGTAAAAGTTGCAGCATCTTTCATGTTTTTCTTCCTCTTGAGCGCTCTTGTTTTTAGTTTCTTTATTAATTTAGCTGAATATGTATTTATTTATTTTATTTTCAACTCCTAATTATACTGTTTGGATCCTTTACTATTATTGCACTTTATGCTTCTGAGTGCTTCCTAGATTAGGGTTTCTCAATATCAGCACTATCTCTATTTTGGATTACAAAATTATTTGTGAATAGGGGACAGTCCTGTTCATTGCAAGATGTTTAGTAGCATTCCTGATGTTTACTTACTTTTGTCAGTAGCATCTACCAAAACCTATATACCCAGTTTAAAAATACTGAGAATCTCTCCAGAAATTGCTAAATATTGAGAGGCAAAATTGCCCTTAGTTGAGAAAAACTATTTGATTTTAGATCGTTTGACATTTTCATTATTTTCTTCTATTAATATGAACATTATATAGTTTGTTTCCATTATTTTAATTATTTTTATAAAGATGTTACTTTTTAAATTTAAATTATAAAATTTAAGAGAGGTCAACTTCCAGATAGAACCTTATCTATGACTATCCTTTCTCAATATATTTGCTATCAATTTTTGGCATTCTAGTTCTGTCACTAAAAATGTGTGAATAAGACAAAACTGCTGTTGTACACAATCTATAGTTATCATATATATCTTATATTTTATCATTTTTTGCTCATAGTTCTTTTCTGTTATGTTTATCTATATTTTTATTATTATGTCGATTTTTATTTATTCTGAATGCTTCCAGTTTCCTTCTTTTATTTTTCTCTGAAAAGCAGATTCTAACAAACATTTAGAACAGGTTTATCCATGACAAATTTTCTCATTTTACTTACACCGGAAAATGCATTTTTTTCCTTACTCTTCATAAAGGTAATTTTGCTGAACATAGAATTTTGACTCAGTTCAGTTCAGTTCAGTCGCGCAGTCGTGTCCGACTCTTTGCGACCCCATGAATCGCAGCACTCCAGGCCTCCCTACACCTCATGCAAAGAGTTGACTCATTGGAAAAGACTCTGATGCTGGGAGGGATTGGGGGCAGAAGGAGAAGGGGACGACCGAGGATGAGATGGCTGGATGGCATCACTGACTCGATGGGCATGAGTCTGAGTGAACTCTGGGAGTTGGTGATGGACAGGGAGGCCTGGCGTGCTGCGATTCATGGGGTCGCAAAGAGTTGGACATGACTGAGCAAATGAACTGAACTGAACTGATCTTTTAGACTGTGATGACCTACAGGGCTGGGATGGGGTGTGGGTGGGATAGATGCGCAAATGGGGTGGGGGTGGATAAATACATATTTATAGCTGATTTGGGGCTTCCTGTGTGGCTCAGGGGTAAAGCATCTGCCTGTCAATGCAGGAGACACAAGAGACATGGGTTCGATCCCTGGGTTAGGAAGATCCTCTGGAGAAGGAAATGGGAACCCACACCAGTATTCTTGCCTAGGAAATCCCATGGACAGAGGAGCCTGGTAGGCTACAGTCCATGGGGTCAAAAAAAGTCAGACATGACTGAGCAACTGAGCTCACATGCAGGCATAGTTGGCTCACATTGTTGTGCAGCAGAAACCAACACAACATTGTAAAGCAAGTATCCTCCAATTAAAAATAAAAAATACTAAAAAACAATCTTTTTAAAACAAGAAACTATACATTTAGTTGTTATTGAATTCTATTATCTGTTGGGTTGTTTTCTTTTTTTTTTTTTAAGATGGACAAAAAGGACCTGAAAATAGTGTCAGAGAATAAGAGCATGTGGACATCATCCCTCAGTAATGTGGTATGTGCAGCCCCAGAGAAAAAGCAGCTGCAAGAGAATGGATATGTTCTCTAAGGCAAGAAGGTGTCAGGAGTTTGTAAATCTAGTAAAGCAAGTATCCTCCAATTAAAAATAAAAAATACTAAAAAACAATCTTTTTAAAACAAGAAACTATACATTTAGTTGTTATTGAATTCTATTATCTGTTGGGTTGTTTTCTTTTTTTTTTTTTAAGATGGACAAAAAGGACCTGAAAATAGTGTCAGAGAATAAGAGCATGTGGACATCATCCCTCAGTAATGTGGTATGTGCAGCCCCAGAGAAAAAGCAGCTGCAAGAGAATGGATATGTTCTCTAAGGCAAGAAGGTGTCAGGAGTTTGTAAATCTGGCTGCACATCAGCATCACCTGGGGTGTGGCTCTTTAAAAAGTAGAAGCACCCAGGCCCCACTTCAGGCCAGTTGAATCAGAATCTCACAAGGAGGGAGTCCAGGCTTCAGTCCTTGTTCAAAAGCTTCCCAGGTGACGCTAATGTGTAGCCAGCTCTGTGACGCTCGGAGGTGGATGACACAGCAAGAGGGAAGGGCCAGGGGACTTAGTCGATGTGCAATCTGAGTCTCAAAGGGCACAGACAAAATCATGAGAGACACGATGGGGGTGATGTAAAGAAAGTACCAACGTGTATGGGGATGAAAATCCTGAGGAGAGTGGAAAGGGGCTTACATGTATGACAGTGGCAGGGGATCACATGAATGGAAAGGCTTTAAGAGGTCTCAAAATGCAGGGTTGACTCCTTTTGGAAGAAAATCACTGGGTGAAGCTGTCCCAGAGTTGAAACAAGCTGGGGAGGTGTTGATTACCACCTAGGCCAGTTCCAGATTTGGGGAATTCAGACGGTACAGTCAGGTCCAAGGTGGGTAGAAGGTGGGGATGTGATGATAGCTTGCAAGTTTCTCTTGGTGGCTTTGGAAAACAGGAAGTGAAATGGACCCCTAGATGTTCATTGCTATAGGCTGTGTGTTCTGCAAATGATGACCAGGTCAGTCTTGGTCTCCATCAGAAGAGTCTGAAGGCAAGGCAAGTGGGAGCAGTGATGATGGAGCTGCTTAGAGTTAACCCCATGGACAGTTGGAGGAAGGTGGTTTCCATTCTGTCTGGACTACAGGGGGCAGATGCAAAGCAGGCTTTGGTCAGGTAGGAAGCTGGGCTGGCTAGACCAGGATCAGGCCTCTGGAGGCAGGGAGCTGCTGGGTACCCTTAATCCTCCCACTGAGATGCTAAATTCATACCCATCCCCCTCCAGTACCCTTGGCTGGGTATTACCAGAGTAGATAGCCTTTCCATTCTCCAGGGGATCTTTACAACCCAGGGATTAAACCCAGGTCTTCTGCATTGTAGGCAGATTTTTTTTACCATTTGAGTCATGAGGGAAGCCCATTAGAGTACAGGGCAAGGCCTGGTTCAGTTCCTCATTGGAAAGCAACCTTAGCAGTCTGTGGGGACCAGGGGTGTTGCCTCTGCAGACTAACCCACCACCTAGCACCCCCTTAATGCCTTCGCTAAAATGGACCTATGTGTGTGCATGCTTCTCAGTAGAGTCTGACTCTTTGCAACCCCAGGAACCATAGCCTGCCAGGCTCTTCTGTCCATGGGATTTTCCAGGCAAGAATACTGGAGTGGGTTGTCATTCCCTTCTCCAGGGGATCTTCACAACCCAGGGATCAAACCCTTGTCTCGTGCACTGGCAGGCAGATTCTTTACTAAAGTTATGGATTCTGACCTCCTGATCCTTCCCATTCTGGTGGTCAGGACTGTTACGTCTCTTTCTCTGTCACTCCTCCGGGTGCCCATGCATGTCTACAACTGTGTGTGTAGCTCCTGGGGCTCCTGAGGATGACTCTGGACCTCCTCCAAGAAGGGAGCAGGGATGAGCCAGGTTGTCCCCAAGGAGCTAGCTGTACACACTTTCAGTTCCAGGGCTGATCTCTGAAGCCAGGACATCTCAACGTGTGATCTAGGGCTTGCCTGCACCACCATTCCCTGGGATGCTTGTAAAAATGCAGATTCCTGAGTCCTACCTCAGAACTATAGGATCAGACAACTGCCTGGAGAACTGTAAGAATCACATAAACACTGCAATAGGGCACCTCCTTATTTTATCTTGTCTAGGTGCTGCAACCCCGCTATATTTTGTCTATTCTGTGATGGACTCTAAGGTTCACAGCATGAAATCTACAATATGTGCTTACCATGGCCATGAAAACCCACACCTGCCTGAGCAACTGAGGCCCTTAGGTCACTTCTCGTCTTCTGCTCTGCCCATCCTGAGCTAGCCTGCACATTCCCATGAAGCCACACTTCTGTGAACACAGAGGCTTTACTGCATGGATGAAGGATGTTCTGAGGACCAAGGTTAGGTGTGCCCTGTGCATCATGCTGACACAGCAGCAACTGTTCAAAAGGGGATTAATGATTAAATGCAGTTCAAAGTCTATCCAGGAACATATCTTTTTCTTTTTTAAAGAAAAGCTTGATCCATTCATGTCTGATGCCTTAGTGAGAAGAGTAAAATTGAAAAATAAACAAGTACCTTCCCTTAATTGATCAGTCTTCAATACATGTTGTCTTGGGTGCTTTGGGGAATACAGACATGAGGAGGATATAGTCAGTGTCCTCAAAGAGTTTAAAACCTAAGGCAATGGCAACCCACTCCAGTACTCCTACCTGGAAAATCCCATGGACGGAGGAGCCAGGTGGGCTGCAGTCCATGGGGTCACTAAGAGTCGGACACGACTGAGAGACTTCACTTTCCCTTTTCATTTTCATGCATTGGAGAAGGAAATGGCAACCCACTCCAGTGCTCTTGCCTGGAGAATCTCAGGGATCGGGGAGCCTGGTGGGCTGACGTCTATGGGGTCGCACAGAGTCAGACACGACTGAAGTGACTTAGCAGCAGCAGCTGGGAGAGAACGGGGCTTCCCAGTGGCTCAGTGGTAAGGAATCTGCCTGGAATGCAAGAGATTCGGGTTTGATCCCTGGAACAGGAAGATCCTCTGGAGGAGAGCATGGCAACCCACTGCATTATTCTTCAGAGATCCCATGAACAGAGAAGCCTGGTGGGCTACAGTCCATGGGGTTGCAAAGAGTTGGAAACGACTGAAGCAACTGAGCATGCAGGGACAGAGAGACAACGAATACTCTCATGTTAGTTATCATCAAAACAAAGTAGTAGAGTGTATATGTTGTATAACCATTAGAGACCGAATGTGGCACAGGAGAGCTAAACTCTGAATTGGCTTCAGGCTACATCCACATGTCCCTTAGTGGTACTGCCATCTTCCTCACTCAAGTCAGACACATGGAAGTCCTCCTTGATTGCTCCCTCCCTTTGCCAGCATATCCAGTCCACCAGCAAGTCCTTTTGGCTCTAGCTGTAATATGTATCTTAAATCTGCTCACTTCTCTCCATGGCCACTGCCACCCCTTAGTCCAAGCCACCAGAATCTCCCCCTGAACTAGTATCCCAGCCACCTAATCTTGGCCTTCTTTCCTTTCATAACTCTCTACAGGCCAAGTTTGTGTAGCAGCCAGAAGACTATTTTAAATGTATGAATTAATCATTTTGATCCCTGATGTAAACACATCCATGGCTTCCCAATGCACTCAGCATAAAGAGGGAACTCATTACCATGGCCTGCAAGCCCCCACGTGGTCTCCAGTCTCACTGAGCACCACTTTCTCCATGCTTCACTAACTCTTTGAGTCAGTTGAATATGGCCAGCACCAACCTCAAGTGTCTGCCCACATTGGTCCCTCAGTCTGGAATATTTTTTGCTGTTAATTATTCATTCCAATCTCAGCTTAGATGTCACTTCCCCCAGAAAGACCTTTCTTCATTCCCTCCCATCTAAATTGTCTACCTTGTAACCATCTCTCATAACCACCCTTTCTTCTTGCTTACAGCGCTTATCACAACTTACACATTTGACCCTTGAACAACATGGGTCAGAGTGGTGTGGGTTCACTTACATGTGGATATTTTCTGATGTGAGGGGACTTTCCAAGTGGCTCAGCGGTAATGCAAGAGACAAGGGTTCAATCCCTGAGTCAGGAAGACCCCTGGAGAAGCAAATGACAACCCACCCCAGTATTCCTGCCTGGAAAATTCTGTGGCCAGAGGAGCCTGGCAGGCTACAGTCCATGAGGTCGCAAAGAGTCAGATATGACTGAGTGACTGAGCACAAATACCACACTACGACATGATCAGTGGTTGAATCCATGGGTGGGAATTGCAGATAGGTTGGGATCACATATATGGAGGGCTGACTATAAGTTATGCACATTTTTTTCAGTGACACAGAGTTTGGTGCTCCAAACCTCATATTTTTCGAGGTTCAACTCTAATTATATATGTCTCTGCTGGTTTGCTTAATGTCTGTTTCCTGCACTAAATTGTGAGCTTGATGAAGGCAGAGTATATGTCTGTTTAGTTAATAATCACATTCTAAGTGCCAATCACAGCACATAGTATATAACAGATGCTCAATGGGTCCTTGAGATGGAAAAATAGAGAAGTGAGATGTTCTCTGAAGGATTTTGGGGGAAGAACCAGTAGGAGAGCACCATGAACAGAGGCATGGCAACGGGTATTTATGTGCGAGATGTATTCTGGAGATGAGGGTAGCCTGATGTAGCTGGAGTATGGGGTCTGTGTTAAGTAAATACTATTGGAAATGTGTGTCATAGTCATGTATACTAATATATGTGTGCGTGCTGTCATGTCTGACTCTTTACGACCCCATGAACTGTAGCCCACCAGGATCCTTTGTTCATGGGAATCTCCAGGCAAGAATATGGGAGTGGGTTGCCATTTCCTCCTTCAGGGGATCTTTCCTACCCAGGGATCAAACCCACACCTCCTGTGTCTCCTGCATTACAGGCAGATTCTTAACCACTGAGCCACCTGGGAAGCCCATATAATAGAAAGTCTGAAACTTCGGGCTAAGAAGTGTGATCTTTACTTGGTCATGTCCACCATGGGGCTACCCTAGCCTGATCCCAGCTAGTTTCCAAGCAACCTCAGGGTGGGTCGGATGCAAAAATCCTCCTGTGCTGCAAGCAGTTAGAGGTGGTGTGGCCCCATATCTCCAGCCATGGCCAGGGGCCCAGCAGGATTCAGAATGAGCAACATCTGCTGTGTCCCAGTCAGTCAATTGTACATTGCTGTACCAATGTCTGCTGTACCAGTGGAAACGTGGAAGGAGTGGCATAGAAGGGCTTCTTGGCCAAGTATTGGGTTGGCCAAAAAGTTTGCTGGACTTTTCCATAAGATGTTGTGGAAAAGCCCGAAAGAACTTTTTGGCTAACCCTAACACATCAAAAAGTCCCCTTGGGTCATGTAAACCCTTCTGAATATTTTATAGGTGTCCAAGATCCCATCTGGATCCTTAACACTCCAGGCTGACCGATATCTCTAGGAGTAATAATACTGCCTCCTACCTGAAATGGTTATTAGGAGGATGGAATACGAAAATACATATGAAGTACTTAGCATAGTGCCTCACACACAGGAAGCATTCAATTCTGTTAGCAATTCCTACTGTTATTAACAGCTTCCACAGCAGCAACAATAATATTGACCAGTTCAGAAAAAAAAAAAAATAAGGGCTGAACTAAGGCAAAGGTCACTGAGGAATCCAATGAGGACAGCATATGCCTGAAATGGGCAGTCACTGTGGGGCCCCAGAGGTGCAGATGAATGTATAGAGAAAGGCTTCAAGGCTGGTGCCCAGCCAGTGGTGGGCAGGGCAGGTTGCTTGGTCACCAGGCTGAGGTAGGTGATGCCCTGGGAGGTAGCCCCCCTCAAGGCAGGCCCTGTCACCAGGGTTCAATTCCCAGCTCTATTGATCAGGTAGGAACTGTCACTATGGCAGCATCTGCTTGCCTTCCTTGACGTGGGAGGAGACGCAGGGCCCTCTGGCCTGTTGTCTTGGAGGAAGGCCCGAAGGGAATACGTGCCTGGTGGGGCTGCCAAGGGAGGAAAGGGAGGGGCAGCTAACAAAACTTGGTGCTGCCTGGGGCCAGGTTCCTATGGGAACTGATAAGCAAGGTCTGCCTTGTCCTCGTTTTTGTCACTTTGTGAACCATTTGGGGTCCTAGGATCAATCAGCTGCTGTCCAGAAGCAGCCCAGGTGACACAGCCTGGGTGCAGGGTTTTTGCAGGAAGCTCTCAGGAGGTCTCCAGGCAGAAAGGCTGTCTCCTCCGCTCACCCTCAACAACAGGCATCAGAAACCTCTGCTGGGGTGGGAGTTAGGTTCAGAGGTGGCCCAGACATGGAGAAGCCAGGGGCCAAAGAGCCTACAGGGCCACTAAATTGGAAACTGACAATATTTTCTTGAGCACTTCTATGGGCCCAGCAGTGTGCTGAGAACCTTGCAAGAATGAGCTGGTTTATTCCTCAAAAATCCCTATGAGGTGACTACTGTGATTGTTCCCATTATACAGGTGAAGGAACTTAAGTTTCAGGAGGCTAAGCGACTTACCCAAAGTTGCTGGACTAGGATTCAGGTGCTCACCATCATAAAAGAAATAGCTGCTTTCTACTGAGCACTAACTATGGGGCAGACCCTTGCTATGTATTATCTCTTTGATTCCTTACTATTGCTCTACAACATAGGCATAATTATTATTCTTTCCATTGTACAGAGTTAAGGCAATTAGATGGTTAAGAAACTTTCCAAGATTGCATAGTTAGTAGGAGACAGAACAGGAATTTGAACTTAAGCAAACGATTCCAACTCTCAGCCCTTGAACCTTCTACTACTTCTCTCTCTCTCTCTTTTTTCAAAACAGCTGTTTAACCAGGAAAAATCTGAAAACAACTACAATCATCTATCTTGGACCATTTGTTTTCAACGATCTGCTTGCTTTAATATCCCCATGGAAACTGGAGAGTCAGGATCATTAGCGATGGGAGAACTGAGGCCTAGGGAGACCAAGTGACTTGTCAGGCATTAGACATGGAGCAAGTGACTGAGGCCTTAAGAGACCCTTAGGCCCACTGACTCCCATGACTGAATGACAATAAAAAGGACAAACCCTGCAGAAAAGAGGTGGGAGTCTTCGTCTGGCATCTCCAACTCAAAAGAGATTTTAGAGAAATTATAGCTAATATAAGATCTTCCAGGAAGGAGCTAAGAAAAAGAAAAAAAAAATTGTTTTTCTGTAGCAATGTTAAATCGATCCATGCACTCCAGTCAAAGTGAAAACTTGGGCTCCTTTCAAATGGGGTCTTAGGTTATGGCTCCAAGACAGACTTGCTCCCATGGGAATATTCTGGAAATCTCTGGGCATCAATTTGTTGTACTCATGAGTTTGAGTCACATCAACACGAATTCAATGAGTATGTATTGGCGGATGCCAAATATTCCTTGCCTCGTGTTGCAAGTTTGATAATGAGAATCAGACAAGAAGGACTTGGGTGAGCTGGAAACCCAAGAATCCAAGCCAACAAGAATGTTGTTTAGCCTATTCTGGGCCCCTTTCCTGGCTCTCTCCCCCTTTCCAGTCCCCTTTTAGCTGAGAGCATCCAGGAAGTCATTCCCTACCTCTGCTCTTGGCACTGGCTTCCGGAAGGGAGTGGGAGGAAGAAAATACCAAGTATGTTTCACATCCACAGGGTCTATGAAACTAACAATAGTCACAGGGGTCTCAGGAATGTACTTCTCAATGCCAATAGTTGCAGTTTTACTCAGTTTTCAGTTCTCAAGAATCAAAACCAGGTTCCCAGGCCTACCCCTACAATGATACTTAATAACCCTGGCAACATCATTCTGCCATTAAAACCAACTCCCCCTTCTTTCTTGGTGTTTAAAGTTACTGAGGCTCTTCGGGGCTCAGACTGTTCACACCCAAGAAAATCTGTTGCTGCATAGATTGGCCTCCAGTACAACCCAGCCTGATACACACCACAAGGTAAGCAGGTAGATACTGTATGCCCACGTGCATGTTAAGTTGTATCCAACTCTTTGTTACCATGGACTGTAGCCTGCCAGGATCCTCTGTCCATGAGATTTCCCAGGCAAGAATACTGGAGTGGGTTGCAATTTCCTCTTCCAGGGGATCTTCCAGAGCCAGGGATTGAACCCGCATCTCCTGTGTCTCCTGCATTGCAGGAGGATTTGTTACTGTTTGAGCCATCATGAAGCCCGATATACACCATGGGGAATCCTTAATAGCAGAATGTGCTGTGTAATCATGCAGGCCCTAGGACCAGACAGATAGATCCACTTTGCTACTCACCAGCTGACTGAACTTGTACAAATCCCTTAGTGGCTCTGAGCCTGTTTCCTCCTCTGGGATATGGGAATACTAAGAATGCCCATCTGATGGAGCTATGGAAGAGATTCAGTGAGATAATGCATGCCAGGACAGTGGCACGGTACCTGGCACTCGGCTTAGTACATGATGGCTATAGATAAAGAGGAAGGCTTGCTGTCTCTGAAACTTTGCCTTGAAGAAGCATTTCTCTAGCTCCAATTTCCCCTGTTATGAAGTGAAGGGCTGAAGGCTGAGACCAAGGAAAGAAATAGAGCAAAGGGGTGTGTACATTTTTATCTTTGGTCCCACTGTGCAGTTGGTGGAATCTTAGGTCCCCGACCAGGGATTGAACCCAGTCTGGCAGTGAGAGTGCTGAGTCCTAACTGCTGGACTGCCTGGGAAATTCCCAAAGGCGTGTATCTTGATGCTGATCCCTTTCCTTTCAGCACTTAGAGAACAGGACAATATTGAGAGAGGGCCTACGATTGAAGGAAATGAAATCAGTAATGTGATGAAGTGAGGGGTGATGGGTGGGGAGAAAGTGTTTAAAGAGGGGTGGAGTGGTGGGAGATGAGGGCCTAAAAAGCTCAGAGGTTGAAATCCCATGAAACAAGAGAACTCACAGCAACACCATGAGCTGAATGAAGGAAAGAGAAAGAAAAGTTTACAAAGTCAAATAAGGGATAGAAGGAAGTTTCAAAAGGGATTCACAGGAGAGCTTGGGCAGAAAGGTCTGAATTCTGGAAACTGCTTTGGCCTTTCTCAGAAATGCCCCGACTGAAGATTTTGTGCCAAAGGGCCTGGAATATGCTCATTATTGAATAAATGGTCAGTTTGTTCATTCAGACTTGCTCTTATTCAAAAGAACAGTCTGCTCTCCACTCACTTCTGCCGAAACTAGCCCCAGGAACAAGGTCGCAAACCAGCCTCCCCAAATGAGGTCTCATATCACAGGTTTTTAAACCAGAGACACAGAGACACCTGGATTTTCCCACTTTGGAAAATGAGTTTCATTCTCTCAGGCTAGAAAACTCAGTTCTTGCCTCCAGAAAGTTACCCCAGGAAGGGGTTATAACCATCTCTGAATCGTCGAAGGAGCTGGTTAACAAATAGTGTAGCTGGGTCCACTCTTCAAGTTTCTGATTCAACTGGTTGAGGTGGGGATTCTAACATTTTTTTTTAATGTGCCTCCAAATGATTTTGGACTTCCCTGGTGGCTCAGACGGTAAAGTGTCTGCCTGCAATGTGGGAAACCCGGGTTCAATCCCTGGGTCAGGAAGATCTCCTGGAGAAGCAAATGGTAACCCACTCCAGTATTTTTGCCTGGAAAATCCCATGGACCGAGAAACTTGGTAGGCTACAGGCCATGGGGTCGCAAAGAGTTGGACACAACTGAGCAACTTCACTTTCACTTTCACACGATTTTGTTACTAAGCAAGTTTTGACTTTGGAGACAAGTATGCTTTGCTTAGATGAAAGGCACTACAATATAATCTATTCCTAACAAAGAGTGAGGAATCTGAGGCTCAGAGACATTGAAGCACTTGTTCAAGGTCACACAGCTAATTAGAACGAAACCAGAACTGGGATTCAGGTCTCTGCCTCCCAATTTCCTGTAAGCTCCACTAACTGACTGAGTTTGCTTCTTAATAAGATTGTCCTTTCAAGTTTAAGTATGGGAACAATAGACATCCCCTCCTGGTTCTAATGAGTTAAACAGCAATGCTACCTTTGGGGAATAATCCTTAGAAAATAAAACATGACAATCCTCAGTTCTATGAAAAGCATCCAGCAGAGTTTTAAAAAGAAAGGAGAATATAGCCCTTTCCATTATGACCACCCATAAGGAGAAATTTATCACATGATTTATGTTCAGAGACCATATTTGTGGCTTTAATGTTTCAGTTATAAATTATTCAGCATTGGAGGTTCCCTGGTGGTCCAGTGGTTAGGACTAGGTGCTTTCACTGCTGTGGCCCTCGGTTCAATCCCTAGTCAGGGAACTAAGATTGTGTAAGCCATGTAGCACAGCCAAAATAAATAAATAAACAGACAAATAATTCAGCATCAAAGAAGGGACACCCTAGCTTTAAGATGAGTGTGTGTGTGTGAGTGTGTGTGTGTGTTCAGTCATTTCCAGCTCTTTTGTGACCCCATGGACTGTAGTCTGCCAGGCTCCTCTGTCCATGAGATTTTGCAGGCAAGAACAATGGAGTGGGTTGCCATTTCCTACTCCAGGGGATCTTCCTGACCCAAGGATCGAACCTGCATCTCTACGGTTCAATCCCTAGTCAGGGAACTAAGATTGTGTAAGCCATGTAGCACAGCCAAAATAAATAAATAAACAGACAAATAATTCAGCATCAAAGAAGGGACACCCTAGCTTTAAGATGAGTGTGTGTGTGTGAGTGTGTGTGTGTGTTCAGTCATTTCCAGCTCTTTTGTGACCCCATGGACTGTAGTCTGCCAGGCTCCTCTGTCCATGAGATTTTGCAGGCAAGAACAATGGAGTGGGTTGCCATTTCCTACTCCAGGGGATCTTCCTGACCCAAGGATCGAACCTGCATCTCTTGTGTCTCCTACATTGGCTGGTGGGTTCTTTACCAGTTGAGCCACCAGGGAAGCTCCAGTACATTCATTAACTGAACAACCAAAGCCATTTTTTTTTTCAAAGCAGCAAAGAGCAATAATTACTGGCCATCAGATCCAAGCCTATAAAAGAAAAAACCCACATATATTAGATAGAATCTAAAGTCATTTTCTAAACACCAAGATTTTGAGGTAAATGGGAAACCGCAAATAATAACTGGCTATAGTTCAAATGCAGACTTCCCTGGTGGCTCAGAAGGTAAAAGCGTCTGCCTACAATGTGGGAGACCCGGGTTCGATCCCTGGGTCAGGAAGATCCCTTGGAGGAGGGCATGGCAAACCACTCCAGTATTCTTGCCTGGAGAATCCCATGGGAGAGGAGCCTGGCGGGCTACAGTCCATGGGGTTGCAAAGAGTTGGACACGACTGAAGCAACTTACTTAGCACACACATATCCATCCCTAGAGGAGAAAAGTGGCCAGATTTTTAACTAGCATGTGTTGGAGGTGTGTCAGGAGACTTTTCCAGCACGTCCAACTCTCAGAGCATTTCTCCTTTCCAGATGTGTCTTCTCCATTTGTAAAATGGGTACCAACTATCAATGCTCTTTCATGCCCCACAGCATGCTCATACACTCGTGGCTGATCCATGTCGATGTGTAGCAAAAAGGATACAGTATTGTAAAGCAAAACAAACTAAAAAAAAAAAAATTAATTAAAAAAAAATAAAGGTTGCTATTACTGCTCCCACTCTTCAGACAAAAGACAGTTCTTAAGCCACAGAAATGACTGCTCTGATATCCACCTTCTCCTAATCCTACGTGTGGCCTAAAGCAAACACCGAAATTCCTTGACCATACCTGGATGCTGGCAGCAAAGAGATGCAAGAAGATGAAGCAAGCCCAGGCAGAGTGACAAGAAAAGCTACACCTGTACCTGTTTGTCACTATTCCCTTTGCAGAGGGTGACATCACTGTTTATTTCTATTAGAATAACTCCTCACGGGAGGGCCTCAAACTTGTCCTCTTTGCAGGAAGGCAAGTCGGAGAGAAGCCGACTCCTACTCAGCCCTCAGCCTCTGGAAAATTCTGGAACCAGTCTAGCTGACCTCTGAGTTCAGTGACGATGCAGCAGTAGCTTTGTTCCAAGTGTCTTACAACATACATCTCTAAAGTTCATTTGCCATTGTCTGCTGCTGCAGCGGCCACCAGCAGAGATGACCCCAAACAGCCATTCATTTCACAGTGAATTTAGGGGGACTTGATGTTGGAAATTGCTTTGACACAGTTCTAGTTGGAGACGAATTAAAAACATGTTTGCTTAAATAATTGAAGGTGAAGTGTGTATTACATGTGTTTCACGTGCAGTTAGGGATTTCTGCCCCAGCATTTGGTGATGCCAAATACGAGTTCCTGCCTAGCACTTGATTTAAGATGCAAAACCTGAATTATCAGAAGATCTCAACAGGAGGAATAAAGTATACTTTGATATACTGCAGTTGGAGGGCAAATTGGTTAAAAAAAATCACTTTAGAAGGCACTTTAGCTATATATATATATATATATATATATATACACACAACATATTTATATGTTAAGATAAATAGTTATCTTAGATAACTATAAACACAGTTCTAGTTGGAGATGAATTAAAAACATGTTTGCTTAAATAATTGAAGGTGAAGTGTGTATTACATGTGTTTCATGTGCAGTTAGGGATTATCTATAAATAGATAAATTTATCTATAAATAGATAACTATTTATCTTAAGGAAATAGTGAGCCAAACGCATATAATAGAGTCCACAGACGTCCGTGGTGGCACTGTTGAAGTGCTCATAAAGGAACAGAGTGGTGATGATTATTTTTTGAAATCGTAAACATTTCTGTGCAATGAAAGACACTAAAATCAAAGTCAAGAGATAAATAATAGACGAGATACTGTATTTGCAATATAGATCACAGTTAAATTATTACTACAAAATATATAGAGAGATTCTGGTTATCACAATGAGCAAGAACAACCCAGTAGAAAAATAGCAAAGGATATGAAATGGCAACACAGAAGAAGAAATGCAGATGTGCCATACACATACTTCAGCCTCACTGGCACTCAAAAAAATACGCAAAGGAAAAGGAGACTTTTTTCCAGCAATCACATTGTCAAAGATTGAAAGGATCAACCAACCTAACTGAAATGGGTGAGGAATAGCATGGAGAAATGGCCATTTTGGGGGGAGAAGGTAAGTCACCATCGACTTCCTGGAGGGCAAATGAGCAGGCTCTCTAAGAAAGAAAAGAGAGATGTGAAAACTAAACTCTTTGAACCAATAAGGTCACTACTGTGAATCTGTGTGTGTGTTCAGACGCTCAGTCAAGTCCCACTTTTTTGTGATCCAACAGACTGTATCCCGCTGGGCTCCTCTGTCCATGGAACTTTCCAGGCAAGAATACTGGAATGGGTTGCCATTTCCTCCTTTGGTGGAATCGTCCCAACCCAGGGATTGAACCTGTGTCTCCTAAGTCTCCTGTATTGGCGGGCAGATTCTTTATCACTGAGCCACCTGGAAAGTCCGCTGTGAATTTACACTGCAAAAATGCTGGCCACAGTATGGAGAGACATGTGTAGAAGGAAGTAGGCTGCACCAGTATTTAATAATTTGTAAAATTTGAAACATGTAAAAATTCACCAATAAAGCTTGGATTAAAAAAATTAGGTCACAACTGGATGAGAGAATACTATGCAACTGTTAAAAAGAATGAACTAGCTAGACGTATACTGGCAGGCAAAGACCTCCAGACACAGTGTCCAGTGAAGTGCACACTACAGAGCAGTATATGGTGTCTTGGTCACATCTTTTATGACTATTTTAGGCACATGAATACATATATGAATATTCATAGAAACACACACATAACTATACATACCAAACTGTGAACATAGCAGGTAATCAGTGGTGGAGAGGCCAGGAACATTCTACTTCATATTCCTATTTTTACAAGCCATAAGCATGTATTATTTTGATCATAAAAAATGCTTTTTTTAAGCAAGAAGTGAGGCAAGCTGTACCACTCCCCCACAGTGTCCAGCTCCCACTCCAAACCTCTAAAAATGTCCCCTTCAAGGACATGGTGTTCCAGGATCTAAGACAATTTCTAATTCCCAAAAACATGAGCTTTTGCTGTTTAGAAGTTGAACTAGGATGAGAAAGTCTGGAAAGAGGTAGAAGCGTTGTTGCATTTCTTCAGAAGAGCTTGTTTCATGTAGTGGTGACATTATGGACACCCTTTCTAGAACAATCCCCCTCTCCCATCCTTCCAAGTCTCCCACCTTTCTTTCTGCCATGCCTCCTTTTCTCCTTATCTCTTTCATAACGTTGGGAGAAAGGGAAATGGCTAGCTTACTGCAGTTCCTTTTTTGTTTTTCCTTCAACTCCAGGATTCAACCCCATTCTTTCATCCTAAAGAAATTTCACTCTAACCTCTACACCACTCCAGTCTATTTGGCACAAGGCTCATCCCAGTACTTCCAATTTCCTCTTAGATAAGACTGACAATTCCAGCTCTGGCAGTCTTCAGAATATAGCGAGCGTCTACAAGTGATCCTAGGCTGTGTACCAACACCAACAGCCAGCAGACCAGGAGCTACAAACCTAGATGACCCTGACATTACATGCCTGTGGTAGCGGATGTGGGCCCTCTCTGGGGAGTGCATCAGCAGTTTTCATCAGACTTTCAAGGAGGTCCTTGGTCCATGCAATGTTAATAATGACCAAGGTAGAGGGACTGGGATGATTTAATCACCTACTGGGTATCTTGGCAGAACACCCGGACCTTAGGTTTCCAGCTAGCTGCATGGCTTGGTGAATCAGACAAACATACGCTCAAAAGGAATGGAGATCCGGAGATACAAGGAAGCAGGCCTTTGAGGCCTCCCAGAGAAACCTGTTCCTCTGCTACAGCCCACACAACTCAGCCTTGGACACGACCTCCAAGTCCCACTGAATGAGCCAATCCACACTCCCCTGAAATATACAAGACTATAGCCGGGCAGGCTCCTTTGTACACGGAATTCTCCAGGCAAGAATACTGGAGTGGGTAGCCAGTCTCTTCTCCAAGGGATCTTCCCAACCCAGGTATCGAACCCAAGTTTGCTGCATTGCAAGCAGATTCTTTACTGTCTAGTCACCAAGGAGGTGCCATACAAGAACACAGCTGGGTATAAAGCTCTGTAAAGAGCATAAGGAGGCAGCAGATCTGAGTTTTAGCTTTTAGGAGGACTTACGTTCTGACATATGGTAGCTGTGTGACTTTAGGCGGCTTACTGCACTTCTCTGGGCTTCATTTGACTCATACAAAGAGAATGTTTGAATCAGATGAACTTCACGAGGCACTTGCAGCTCTACCGTGCTATGACTCTCCCTCCCAGATAGGCATTTCCACTAAGCTCTCCAGGACAGAGAATGGCTTCACTCTTACTTTCCAGCATCACATCTTGAAGTCACACAGTTTCCTCTTGTAGTTAAACCTAAATCCTTCCTACTGTGATGGAAGCTTGCCGCTTGCATGTGGGAAGTTGCTGGTCCATGTACAGAGCACTGTGGACTGCTAACTCTAATGCCCTCACCTTAGTCTCTACCTCAAACCCAGTCTGCAATGATTATTGAGTGGTTAATCCTCAAGAACTTTATCCTTTCAAGGCAGCTTGTAAGCAAAAGAAGAATTAACAAAGAGTCAAGGGAATCAGGAAGGGTCAATGGTCATCAGAGTGGTTTTTCTTTTGCTTTAAATTTCCTTAAAGATGGCCATGATTTCCTACTGGCAAAAGGGACCCTGAAACTGGTCAAGAAACCTCTCCTGCAAACAGGACTCTGGTCCAGATGGGGCACTGGGGCCACTGGAGAGGAGCCCGTAGCAGTCAGCTTCCAAGATGGTCCTTTAGAACTGCTTCTGCAGGAGGATGAGTCTGAAGGATAAAAGCAATTTTCCAACCACATTTAATTCCCACCTCCAGGGCTCTCTGGTCAGCAGGATGTATTCAGATTGATGGGATTTCCTTGAGGCTGCACTGATGATACCTCTGGACCAGGAAATTAAAGGCCATGCTGAAAGTGTCAGGATGTGAAAGGAAGTAACCCCAGAGAACTGAGTCACCCAAGGTTGGATGAGGATATAGGTTTTCTGCAGTCAAAGCAGAGCAGAGAACTGAGGCAGACTGCCCAATAAAGCAGCAGAAAAACATGACTAGGGCCCGAACTATCAAGATAATTGCCTTAATTCTTCACTTCCCTTTCATAATAACCTTGAGTTTATATAGAGCCTTTCTTCTAAGGAGCTCAAAATACTTGCAGAGATATTATCTTAGTTGTCATCACACCATCACAGTCAGTGAGAGCAATGATCATTATCAGCTTCATTTTACACATGGGGGAAGGAAAGCCTAGAGGGCTGAAGCAAGGCATCCAAGTTTACTCAGCAAGACAATGACAGCCTCCAAACTAAGTGCAAAAATGCTCTTGCCTGCCATTGCCCAAAGAATGTTCTTCCCCACACCAGCTCAGCCAAATGCTTGCTGGAACACCAGGTTCTGTGGGCAAAGATATATACACTGGCCTAGTGACGGCTTTTAGAAGCCCTGTAATAAACAAAACTGTTTCTGTTTAAGCAAGAGTTTCTCAAAGTTAACCACAAAACTCAGTAGGTGTGTGTGTGTGGTGTGGGTGTGAGTGTCTGTGTAACACCTCTGCCATCCTATGGAACTAGTCTTTTTGGAACCCTAACACGGAAGCACTGTCCTAGCCATTAGACTAATCTGAGTATCACCACAGTAACAGATCAATTCCGATCTAGCCCAAGCTGTAGAGGATGTTTCTTAGAGATAACGCCCCATACCTTATGACACTGACAGCCAGTGACCAAAGGACCTTGATGCACCCAAAGGACCTCAGGGCATCATTTCCTCTGCAGCAGGGCACTGGCCGGATGAGAGGAAGCCGATCCAAGCTTGTCTACTTCTTCTGGCACACCTTTCAAATAGAAGCCAGAGCTATATGGGGTCTTCACTGAAGGGAGTAAATGCCTGGGATGCTGGTCCAAACATTCAGGGCCCACACCCTTAACTAGCAGAATTTTGTGCTCACCAGGCACTTACAGTAGAAATCATCCATCTCTTAGGTTCATTCCTAGGGCCATTCATCAGTCCATGCAATGAGTGCCCACACAACAAAACAGAAGACTCAGAATCTGCCCCTGCTGTGGCTTCATTGCATGAGTATTAGAGTGGTCATCATATATCCATTTCAGAGCTAACATACGGCACAGAAATATTGTGCTATTATTAATTACCAGTGACACTACTAAGAGTACCTAAAATGTAAAACTCCCTGAAGACTCTGTCCTGATTAATTTGTATTTTATATACAATTCGGGGCTTCCCAGGTGGCGCTAGTGGTAAAGAATCCACTTGTCAATACAGGAGACATAAGAGACGTGGGTTTGATGCAGGTTAGAAAGATCCCCTGGAGGAGGGCATGGCAACTCACTCTAATATTGTTGGCTGGAGAATCCCATGGACAGAAGAGCTTAGTGGGCTATGGTCCATAGGATCTCAAAGAATCAGACACAACTGAAGTGACTTAGCATGCACGCATATAGAAGTCAAATGATAGAAGATCACAAAGGATTTCATATTTATTACTGCCATTTTCACGTTTTCTTTTAGTGTTTATTAAACATCCATACCATGAGGGAAAACACTTCACTGAATTGGTAAATTTGTATGCAAAAAGTAAATGTAATACAAATATACCTTTCTATATCCATCATTGGTTATGGGAACAATGCTGTCTGTATAAATCGATTTTTGGTTAAAATATTCACTGTAAAGGTCACAGGGGCACTTTTATTTAAGATGATCTGATTATGAATCCTTTTGTAAAACAACAAATTCTGCAATGTGAATACTGTCCCCATCTAGTTCGTTTGCCTTGTTAATACATAATTACACATATCAGATTTGCTTAAACAAAACACACTAATATTAATAAATGAGCTAGACATTTCTTAAGATGGGGATATATTCTGGTTTGTATCAGTCTTCAATACCGGCTCCTTTTGAATTCACTATTAATCACCATCCCAGTCCAAGGAGATTCATCCTAACTTTGTTGAGAATGTAACAGTGACCCGTCCAAGGATTCCTCTATCTTTATATATGCTGTCACTCAATTTAACCACCTGGTGAATTAATTCTTCAAGACTCATTCAAATGTCACTTCCCCCATGAAACCTTTCTTGATCTTCTCCCCACTCCTCCAGGCAGGTTTCCCTCTTCCTTGGTCTTACAGTACCCTGCCCAGGCCTTGTCAAACTCTACTATAATTATCTGTTTACACTCTCTCTCTCGCCTGCCAGACTGTGCACTCCCTGAGAGCTGAGATGATGTTTCATTCACTTATTCATTTCTATACTTCTAATACCTAACACCTCTGGCGCATAGCACGTGTTTAATAAATGTCAGTTGTTTGACTAAATGATCACTGTTCTTAATTGTACATTTTTCGACCCTGAAAAACAACACTTTATTAAAATCATAAATTAAAATGTCAAGAGAAGGTTTACTAGTTTTGTTCCTTTTTACTGATCTCTTCTCTCTTTGGTAAAAAAAAAAAAAATTGCCATGCCAATTCACACCTTATGGATCAACCAACAAAAAACCCTCTAAACCAAATACACAACTAATACATAATATTTTAGCATGTCCGTTTTCTCCAAACATAATACAGCTACTCCTAACCCACCACTAACATCACCGCAGTAAAGACATGAGGATTCACTAATTAAAGGGGTGGGGTGAGGAAGTGGGGTGGGGGAGTTACTGCAGGGATCACCAAGAGCTTTATATCCTCATTGGCTGAGAAGAGAAGCCTGCTAAGAAAGTTGGGCATCTTTGGGGGAACAATAATGTTGTCCAGTAGGACTTGGCCAACCTGGCTAGAGATTCCACATCCAGAATGTCCTAAGCAACAGCCCCAGCTGGGGGATTTCCATGACTTTGAAACCATCATTACCCTTCTGATGTGGGCAGAACAGGTTGGACCTGATCTGCCTGTGTGTTGCTGCAATCTGGCTTGGCATGGGATGATACCCAAGGACATGTAACGCCGAGAGTAGCCTAGCCCCATGGTGCACACACACACACACACACACACACACCACTCCAATTCACACTCAAAACCCCACACAAAACCTGCACCATCTCCCTCCCAAATTTGCATTCCTGTGTGCCAGTCACACACAGGGAGTGCCCCTCACATTCCCTCACTTGCCCAGAGTGCCCCATCCACACCCCACTCTACCGGCAGACTGTAGCCTAGCCTGGAACTGGAAGCTGGTGGGGACTGGTTTTGTTGTAGGCAACAAAGCCTCATGCACCCAGGCGTCCCGCTGGATGGACTCCATCCATCTCTCCCTGCCCCCACCCATGAGCGCCCCCAACAAGAGAAAGCTCAGCTGTGGGAAGTGGATGTGGGGATTGGGGGCCCAAAGAAAGAGAGCTTTAGAGGTGGGCAGGGTCACGAGTCCGGGCAGCTACCGAGCTCCCTCTCCATGAAGCCACAGGGACGGCGAACTGGCAAAGGGACCGGACTGCCCTCCCACCGCATCGCATCTCATCTATTCACAGAAAAAGACCAAAACCTGAGAAATAATCTACCCTCCCGTCTGCCCCGTGCCCCTCACCCGCCCCAACGGCTCTTGGAGCCACTGGCGCTCCAACAGCCTGCAACAAAGCGCCCCCGACACAGACCTGTCCAGCCTCTTGGTGGCCGAGCGGAGGGGAGCCGTTGCCGAGGGTTCTGCCTTTGGCGCCGGGCAGCAGGCGCCGGGGATGGGAGGAGGAGCAAGTACTGGGAGAGGAATGAGGACGAGAGGGGATGGGAGTCACAGCAGCCGTGGCGGCGGCCCTAGAAGGAGGAAGAGGAGCAGGAGGAGGAGGGGAAGGAGGAGGCGGCGGCTTCTGTGGCAGCGGCGGAGGATGCTCCGCGAGGGGCAGGGCTGGGCGCGCGGGGCGTGGGCTCACGGGCGCCCCACGGCCCGGGGATGCGCGCGCGCCTGGGTGTGTAAGAGCATCTGGGTGTATTTCGACTGCGATTATTCCAATCCCGACCTAGTCTGGAATTTATGGTTCCTGCAGCCAGGCGGAACGGAAGCCCTTTCAGTCTCCCAAACCTGATTATGCTGCTCTGGAGATCAGGCTTGGAGGTGAAATGAGCCAGATGGGGGAGAAGGGGCTCAGCACTAGGGTGCCAGGCCTGCCATTAAGGAACACGTCCCTACCTTCAGTCTTCTTTCTGGGCACTGATAAATTGCATCCTTTAACACATATCTTTGGAAAACCTATAGCTAAGGAGACTAGACAGTCACATCACATGGTGTTGAGTGAGCTGCTCACTATGTCAGCGCTGTCTGGACTACCCAGAAGGCAATTTCTGTTCTAACCTGGGATTCACTTTTGGGAGTTGAGGAGCCATAACTTCATACAGAATCTGAGTTCCGCCTTTTCTCCTATCTCTCACTCCATTGCCAAATCTATGCGCTTGTACCAAGGTGTGAGGGTAGGTGGGTACTAAGTCGCTTCAGCCCTGTCTGACCCTTTGCGACCCTATGGACCGTAGAGGCCCGGGGATGCGCGCGCGCCTGGGTGTGTAAGAGCATCTGGGTGTATTTCGACTGCGATTATTCCAATCCCGACCTAGTCTGGAATTTATGGTTCCTGCAGCCAGGCGGAACGGAAGCCCTTTCAGTCTCCCAAACCTGATTATGCTGCTCTGGAGATCAGGCTTGGAGGTGAAATGAGCCAGATGGGGGAGAAGGGGCTCAGCACTAGGGTGCCAGGCCTGCCATTAAGGAACACGTCCCTACCTTCAGTCTTCTTTCTGGGCACTGATAAATTGCATCCTTTAACACATATCTTTGGAAAACCTATAGCTAAGGAGACTAGACAGTCACATCACATGGTGTTGAGTGAGCTGCTCACTATGTCAGCGCTGTCTGGACTACCCAGAAGGCAATTTCTGTTCTAACCTGGGATTCACTTTTGGGAGTTGAGGAGCCATAACTTCATACAGAATCTGAGTTCCGCCTTTTCTCCTATCTCTCACTCCATTGCCAAATCTATGCGCTTGTACCAAGGTGTGAGGGTAGGTGGGTACTAAGTCGCTTCAGCCCTGTCTGACCCTTTGCGACCCTATGGACCGTAGCCCACCAGACTCCTCTGCCCATGGGATTCTCCAGGGAAGAATACTGGAGTGGGTTGCCATGCCCTCCTCCAAGGGATCTTCCCAACCCAGGGATCGAACCCACATCTCTTACGTCCCCTGCATTAGGTAGGTAGGGTCCTTACTGCCAGTGCCACCTGGGAAGCCCTGTAACCAAGGT